>JAODAL010030845.1:0-49336 GCA_025379985.1 Phyllomedusa bahiana | reverse complement strand
TTAAAAGAAATAGCTAAAAACTCAAAAAACCCGTTCATTTTTATTTAAAGAAACAAGTTAAAATTGACCTAAAACTTCTGCCATTACACATGGGAAATGGAAAATTGGGGAGTCGACTGGTATATGCAAAGCCCTGCGTCGTGGGGCATAGCCTCCCTAAAAACCCCTGGGCGCATTGTAAATTTACACCACTCCAGTTTGTTGGGAAAAATTTTAGACGAGGGGAAGGGGATTGGTGCCTTTGTAAAAAACTGATACAAAAATCAGTGGGCACCAAAAACTAAGTGAAACATAAGGATTAGGAATTTTGGGAAAAATGCATTATCTAAGGAAAATTTGAAAACCGGGGGGGACCTTAGTTTACAGTTTTTATCAAAGATTGTATTAGGCTTAGGTAATGCTTTTTCTTTTTTCCTTATACCTTATGTTTCACTTATTTTTTAAAGTTCCCATGTTTTTTTGTTTAGATTATGCTTTTGCCTTTAAGTGTGCCCCTAGCTTACGTTTTTAAAAATATATTTTAGATGTTCACAGCCTAATTAACTCTTATGAAAACTGAGCTGGCATTGAGCATGCTGGACAGAGAAGCTTGAAAAACCATGCTCTGGCCCGCCTAACTGAGGGAAAGGTTTAAATAGATCATAGACCTGCTAGAAGATGTTTAAGGGGATGTGTCATCTGAGGCCGTAGTACAAAAACGATTCTTTGCCCTACGCCAAAAAGAAAGGGAACATTTTTCCCATTTTGTACCGGATAAAAGATATTTGGCCCCACCCGCAAATGAAAGAAGAGGGGGCAATCACCTCATTCACCAACATAGAGGTACTGCTGTGAGACCAGTTATTTTTGTGAATACTAAGTCACCCACTGAAATGAACATTAATGGATTGGGTAAAGTTATGTCCACAATAAGCATGCAGGAAGTCTTGAAGGAGGCTATAACCTTAGAAAAGGGAAGGGAAAACAGTCAAGATTTATCGGAGCTTTTCAAATTAGAGGTGGCCCCAATTTGGAAAAATACAATAGAAACCTGTCTCAACATGCTGAAAGAAGCTGCTGAGGTAAAAAGAGAGAATATAGAGCTAGCCCCCGAGGACAGGGTCTGAAGTGCTGGGTGTGCAGCAGGGATGGACATCTGTCTCGACATTGCCGGGATAATCAACCTTCCAGCAGAATTCAAACTAATTCAGCCTGCGGTTGAGAGACAAACCGCAGGCACTGCAGTAAATACTGGCCTCTTCCTAGATGCTATGGACGTGGTTGGTGAAAGTCCCCCAGTAAAATCAGTGTTGGGTGTGGACTTTTGACTGGTTGACATGGGATCTCAAGTAACCATTCTCAGTCATAAAATTTATGAGACCTACTTCCCACATGCACTCCAACCAAAGAGTGTGACCTAGATAAGTTTGAAAGTCACTAATAACATACCAGTGCAGACAATGGGGGTAAGGCAGGCTGACACAGGAGTGTGGAGTCAGACATTGGGAAAGAAAGGGGTGGTTTTGGTACCAGAAATGATGGATCTCTGGGTCCCGCTAATTATGGGCCTGAATATCCTTAGAGGGATTTAGAGGGGCCTGGAAGTGGGTACCTAAGTACTGGAAAAGGGTTCTGAGTGTTCAGCCACACCTTGCAGCATATTACGTGACAGTGTTTGATACAAGCTAAGCTTCAAAATTTAAACCGTTGTTTGTTGTTTGGAACACAGATTTTGGTGGGGGCCATGTTGCAGAAGTCACCTTATTTTGGATTCAACACCCCTCATGGATCTTATCTAGGGGTGACTTGTGCTTTTTGGGCCCACAGGTGTTCCATGTTTTTTTTTTAGGAACACAGATTTTGGTGAGTGCCATGTCGCATTTACAAAGCCCACAAAGTACCAGACCAGGTGAAACCGTCCAGAAGTCACAACATCTTGGATTCAAAACCCCTTATGGAGCTTATCTAGGGGTGAGTTGGGCTGTTTGTGCCCACAGGTGTTCCATGTATTTTTTTTTTTAGCATCAGGTCATGAAAATGTTGGAGAGGGGGACGCATTTACGCCACTCTTCTTTGGACTACATTTTTACATTTTTTACTGTGCGGTATATAAAAGACATAGTAAATTTGCTATGTGATTTGGTACAAATACAATGACATACATTTTATGTAGTTGTTTATGTTTTATTGCTTTTACCCTATAAAAATATGTTTATAAAAAATAGTTTTTATATTGTCATAAACCAGCAGCCATAAGTTTTTAATTTTCCGTAAATGGAGCTTATTAAGGGCTTGTTTTTTGCAGGATGAGTTGAGGTTTTTAATGGTACCATTTTAAGGTTCATATAATGCTTTGATCACTTTTTATCTAGGTTTTTGGGAGGTGGTATAAACAAAGTACACGAACCCAAGTAGTGTTTTTTATTTTTATTTTTTACAGGGGTCATCAAGTGGTACAAATGTCATGCTAATTTTAATCAGCAGATCAATACGATTACAGTGATACCCAATTTTACACAACAAAAACACTTTTATTTAAGAAAGAAAACATGTTTGTGCATCGCCACCGTCTGATAGCATTAAGTTGTTTTTTTTTCTGTGTACGGAGCTGTGCAAGTGCTTTCTTTTTGCGGGATGAGTTGATTTTTTTTTTTTTACCAGTTTTCAGGACACAGCTTTTTGATCACCTTTTAAATCCATTTTTTGGGGAGGCAGGATCAAGAAAATACATCAACTTTGGTAGTGTTTTTTATTTTTAACAGTGGTTACCGTGCAGTGTTCATGACATGTTAGTTTTATCCTGTAGGTCAATACCCAATTTATATAGATTTTTATGTAGTAGCATCTGTTTTTATTGTGTAAAACAATATTTACGCATCACTAACTTCTGATAGCCATTTAATTTTTATTTTTCAGTATACAGATTAGATATTGCTTTATTAAGGTTCAAACAGACATCTCAGTGGTGACAATTGGATATGAACGTCAGTGTTTTCGGTCACATCAGACCTTTATCAAAATTGTCACTTAGGGCCACATGTATGAAAACTGTCTCGGTCTAAAACTCACTTTATTGCCCATAGTAACCAATCAGAGCGCCCCTTACATTTTAGCAGAGCACTATATGAAATAGGAGGGGCACTCTGGTTGCTATGGGCAATAAAGTGAGTTTTAGACCTAGACAGTTTTCATACATGTGGCCCTTAATGTGTAAAAAAAATGTGTCTATAGATAGAATTTATTTTTTAGCTTTTTTGGGGTGATTACTTTATTTTAATGGGAAAGGGGTGATGGGTGTTTTTATTTTATTTTTTGTGCTTGTGTTTAACATTTTTCTTTTTTCACTTCTTTTTTTAAAACTACACTATTTACACTATTTTCATTTGTCCCCATTGGGGGCTTGATTTCAGATCGCTGTTATCACACATAACACTACATATCTGTACTGTTATGTGTTAGGGAACTGTCATCATCGTGGTGGTAACGTCACAGACAGCCCAGATGCCTAACAAAGCCCCCTCACTCTGTCTCTCCCTTAGCTGCCATGGTCGCGATCAGCCATGGCAGCTAAGGAGTTAACCTTAAATTCCACTCGTTGACGAAAGCAGAGAGTCGGCTGTAACATACAGGTGACTTCATACGTTGATCGGGCAGGTTCTGTTTGTGAGCCTGCACAGTCTCCAGGACGTTCCAGTATGTCCTATTGCAGTAAATGACATGCAATCAGGATGTATTGAGCCAAACAATACAAGAAGCCTACCATGCCCACTGGTGCTTTCCCCTGCTCCCTTGTGGCCAGTCCAAGCTTGATCAATAATGAAGGGGTTAAAAAAGGAGTATAAAACCACAATAAAATGTTATCCAAATGCTATTGGTTCATATATTCACTTTAAGTGTATGTCCACATGGTGTATTGTGGCACGTATGGTACGCGGCGCAATACGCCAGGTGTTTTGGTGCGATGCGCTGATCGGTGCGTCTTTCCAAAGTACGGGGGGACAAGCTGAGCGCCGGCCCCATAGACATTCATTGTCAGCGGCGCGTATTCACCGCCAACAATTGACATGTCACTTATCTCCCCACACGTACAATACAACACGTAGAATACGGGGGTGGAGGCACGTAATGCATAGTTCTCTTTGAGAGCTATGGATTACCGTAATTGTGGTGTACATTTCGCCGCGTATAACGCGCAATACGCGGCGAAATGCGCGCCAAAATAAGCCGTGTGAGCATACCCTAAGGGCCACATGTATGAAAACTATCTAGGTTTAAAATTCACTTTGTTACCCATAACATCCAATTAGAGGCCTCTTTCATTCTTCCAGAGCACTATATGAAATGAAAGGGGCGCTCTCGTTGATTGCTTTGGACAACAAAGAGAGTTTTAGACCTAGACAGTTTTCATACATTTGGTCCTAAATGTCTCAGTGTTTGTAGACTGCTGCAGATATGTTGTTGTGTTTGTGATAGAGTCACAACATTGGAGGATCCATAGTTACATTAAAATGTAGTTTATTAGCCAATTGCTCTTATCTTGTTCACTACAAAAGATGACTATGTGCTTTTCAGGATCTCAGTGTCCATCAACCATTTTAGAGAAGCATCTGTGGGCAGTCTAATAAAGATTTCTGAAATGTAAAAAAAATACCGTAAAATAAATCAAACAGTTTAATAATGTAAAAAATATTATGTTTGGGAAAAAAAAAAATCATTTTTTTGAAAAACGTTTTAAGACTGCCAGTCCATAGGAATATAGAACATGTTTTGCATTTCGTGAGAAGGATGTCGGATTCCTGCAGCCCTAATGTATTGGGTCTCCAGGAATCCGAAATCCAATTGCCATTTTTTGCACAAGAACTGTGCAAAAAAAGTCTGTGCGGTGTGGTCCAGCCAAGAGAAAATGCCGTCGGATTTTGGACAGCTTTTTCACTTTGCTGTATGGATCTAGCCTTAGAGACAAGGTCTGCTGCCCTCGCTCATACAGTGACTGATAACTGTGTTTGTAACAGTATATTATTTACACAGATTCCAAGACCCCACACAGCTGGTTTTGGACACATTATTCACCATCAAATCTGACCAATGGTGTTACAGGAGCAATACATGTGCCTATCACTTTATGTGATTATCTTTTGCACCCCTTTGGGTGTATTTTTGGGGTTAAATTTGTAAAAGGGGTTTGGTTTAAAAAAAGGGTATTCCAAAACTTCTGACTTCTGGGTTTTGGGGATCAAAGGGGACAGAGAAAAAAAGAGAAGTGACTGCCTATGTATAGCTCTTTCTTTTTCTTATATGGGAGTTTCAAATACAGTGGGGAAAAAAGTATTTAGTCAGCCACCAATTGTGGAAGTTCTCCCACTTAAAAAGATGAGAGAGGCCTGTAATTGACATCATAAATAGATCTCCCAAATAAAGAGACAAAAAGAGAAACCAAAACTAAAAAATTTGCATTGTCCTTATATTTTTTAAATGGGAAACTTTTCACAATTGGTGGCTGAAATAAATACTTATTTCCCCATGTACAGCTAAAAAAGAATTTCAGAAAAAAAAAAGTAGGGGAGAACACAGAAATACGAGTTGGGGAAAAAACTTTTGAATACAACAAATTATCTGATGTTTTATACTTCTTAAACATTTTCTGAATCCATTATCCATTAATAGCTATTAGTTTTCCTATTTCTTTTAAATGTTATTGTTAAAAAAAATTGTAACGGGAACTGAAGCGAATCCCCACGGGCCTTTGGAAAGAATTATATGCTGAAAATCCTGATGGTAAATGATCCATTATATTGCTCCCCCCCCCCCCCCCCCCCCCAAGAAAACCAAGAAATTTTTCCTGGCAGCAGATACACTTTTCCCTCATTTTCATGGGCATCACATACTTCAATAAATACCCAACCCTTGTGTTTTTTTTTTTCCTTTTTCAACACAGCTTTATTAGCAGTCATGAAATAAACTGCATTGCAAAGGCAAAAGTAAACCAATAAGCATATAAATAAAAATTTAAAAGGGCCAACATTTTAAAACTTTAAAAATTGGCCATTTTTTCGGGGCCCCATATAAAACAAGGGGGAAAGGAAAAGACATGGGGGAAATAAAGGGGGGGAAAAGAAAAAAAAAAGGGGGGGTGGGGGGTGGGGAGGGAAGGGGTGGAAAAGGGAGGAAGGGGCTTGGAGTAATAATTAACAAAACAAAAAAACCTATCAAAAAGAAAAAATGACAAAGAAAAAAAAAAACAACGGTTATTGCCCTATTTTACCCTTTTTTGCAATGGTGGTGAAGTATAGTGAAATCAAAAAGAAAAATAAAATAAAGAACAGAAAGATTTCAAGTTTAAACATTTTAAACAGTTCCCCCCCGGGACTGGGCCCCTTTTTGGGGCCCCCCACTGCCAACAAACCGCATGGAAAAAAAAAAATACTTTTTTTAAATTTTGGGGAACATACGTCCCCGGGGTTCAAAGCACTAAAACCTCAAAAAGGGTCAAGCAAAAGTGCGGTACCCCGGAGAAGTGAACAATGTCCTTTTCCCCCCACGTCTGAAGGTACCGACTCTAGAGGGGGTTTTGGGCCCGCTCGTTTCCCCCCCAACCTTTGTAAGCAGAAAACCTTTCCTTTAAACCATTTTGCTATTGTCACGGTGATTGGTTCTCCTTTTCCCCTGGGGAATGAGGGGCCTTCCCCCGCAATCAATGGGAAAGAGCAAAAGGTTTCCCTTGAGAGCACGCATAGGCATAGGAAATAAAGGATTAGAGTCGGGGGATCACCCCGCAGTTTGTAATTGTGAAAACCCTTAACAATTCAATGTTTTTAGACCAAAAGGGGACAAAGCTCATCGCACCCCCCCAAATATGAGACATGGTCCAGATGCAAGCCCCACACCTCCAAAAAGGGGAAGGGACCTGAGGAAAAAAAAGATTGCAAAGCCCCGGAAACCCTTTTACCCCCGGGGTCAAAAACTTTATATTTTAACTCCGGGAGTTACATGAACAGAGGCTTTATGTGCCAAGACACAACCCGGGTCCACTATCTGCCGAAACGAGAAACCCTAAACTCCTTCTCCCACTAGTCGGGAAAGGCTGGGGGAGGGCCCGCGGTTTTAAACCACCCCAAAAAACAGTCGACTATTGTTGATTTCAAGTGGCTGGGGGGATGCTGTTTGCACAAAAGTGCCTAAAACCCTATTTCAGGGGTTAGCAAATCTAATTTGCCCTTTCATAAAAAAATGTTTTTTTGCATATATTGGACCCATATATTAGGGGCCCTTTGAACTGAACGGGGACCCCAATCCTAATCCCTTTTTTAATGGACCCCAAAGGGTAACCGGGTTTCCCCTAAAGGGAGCTGGGGCCAGGAACGGGTTTCACCCCAAACAGAACGGGGGTTCCCCGGGGACAACTAAAGAGGGTTGCCCCCTCAACGGAGGTTTTGGTTGGAAACCCTTCCCGGAGCAAGAAGTTTGGGGGTTTTTGGGCCCAAGCATTTAAAACCCCAAAAGTGATTTGTGTCACATGGGGCAATTGGGAAAATGCACACTTTAGGGGGGGGGCCCCTCAAGCCAAGAAACCTAAAGGGACAAAAAAAACCCCACACTTTTCCCCTCCTCCATCCGCCCCCAACCCCTTTTGTATGCCTAGGGGTTTGGAACCCAATCCAAAAACCCCTTGTGGAAATTTGAGGCAATATAATATAATTTGGGATGTCGGGAAGTGCTAGCCCTCCCCTCTTTTTTGATCTAACCCAAAACCCTGTCTCGCAATCCTTTGGGGCTTTTAAATTTTTCCATAAAAATTTTTTTTAAAACTTTTGTTGAAAACGCGGAAAAAAGAATTGGGGTTCGAATGGGAATAGTTTTTAAAAAAAATAAAGTAGCCCGGGGAGAATTTTTCATTTTCCCTTTTAACCCTACCTTTCCATGGGAAAAAATTTTTTCCAATTCCCCTCTGGTAAGGGGCTCCTTTTTAAAGTTTTTCAGAAGTGGAGGAAGGGAAAATTCCCAAAAATCCGATCTACCCGTTTAAAAGGGGTTTCCCAACCCCCAAAAAAAAAAGACTTTTTTAGCCCACTTGAAGGGGAAAAGGAGCCCGTTTTTTAAAATTTTTGGGATCCTTTGGGGAAAATTTATAGCTCTTTCTTTTAGAATAATTTACTTTAAAATTGCTAATTTCCCCCAAAATTTATCTTGAGGGCCCATCAGAGCGGAAAGGGACACACAGGATGGGTAAAAAAAAGCAACAGGGCGCAGCAAAAGCCGCCCCATTTGTACTGTGACCCCTTTTTAGCAACCCCCTTTAAGTTCCTCCATGGCCCTAATAGCTTTTAAAAAGGTTAAAATCCATAGCTAAAAACATAAAGGGAGTGGGGGGGGAGGGGCCGGGGACCCCTGCCCAGTTTTCCCTTTTTGATGAGAAAAAGGGGGCGGAAAGTGGGAAACCCCTTTTCCCTAATTTGGGGCCGGGGTAGGGCACTAAAAAGAGCAAAATTTTTTTCTGCCATCAGTGGGCCCAAAACCCCGCGCCCGGGCAGGGCAGACTCCAAAAAAAATCCCGTCCCCCCCTGTCAAAAACCCTTTTCAGGGCCAATTAGAGAAGCATTAGGGGTTCTATGTCGCTGGCATGGTGGATAAATTTAGAAAGTTTTTTTAAAGGGAAATTTCCCTTGGGCCTCCCTGGGGGGACAAAACCCAAATTTATCCCAAGAATTTGGCCATTAAACTGGCCGAAAACCTGATCGCTAATATTTAAACGTATAATTTTGTGTTCCGATTAAGTAAAGAAATAGGCCGATTTCCCAGAGCATAAAGCGGATCTTTTTTCTGGTTTGGGGGTCCCCCGTAATCACTGGTTTTTAAGAAAAAACGGGGGGGAAGGGGTTTGGGGGCCCGTTACAGAAATTTAAAAGGGTCCCGTAAGGGGCTTGAAAGATCAACTCGGGAAAAAATTTAAAAAAATTTGGGTGTAAAACCCCCTCTGGGCCAGGGCCTTTTTTTCCCGGCCGGGCCCAAACTGGCTATGGCTTTATGCAGTTCCGCTTTGAGGTTTTGGGGGGCTCCAACTCTTTGGGTCACGTTTTTGGAGCTTCTTGGGAGCAATCGTGCCACCCAAAACCTGCAAACAAGGACAAGCCCTTTTGGGCTCCCTTTGGGTTTTTATATAATTTGCTATTAAAAACTGGAAAAATTGTCAATATATTTGGGGGGCAGGGACGTTTAAAAATCCTTTCACAAACCCTTTTAGAGGGGTTATAAATATGCCCTCTTATCCCCCAAGAGCCCTAAACCCGCTTCAAATTGGTTTTTTGCTCCAAAGGGGGAGTAGGGGGCCAGACAAAAATTTTGCCCCATATTAGCTGACTTTTTTTATCAAGGAGCAAACGAAACTCTTGTCTAGTGTGTAATAATTTACGAAGATTCAGCTTTGTTTTAAGGAGGGTTGGGGCACTCCCCAGCGGAAAACCAGCCTTGGGCCCAAGATGTGCGCAATTTGCTGCGGTTCCTTTTTGACCAAGGGTTTCCCTGTTAATAAGGGCCCCGCGCGGGCCCGCATTTCAGAGAAATCCCCTTTGAGCTGACCGAAGTTGAGTCCCTTTTTTTGTGGTCTTTGATGAAATTTTAATCGTTTGGGATAGACCCGCGACAATCTGTTCTTTTGGTAGAGATTGTTTTTCGCCAAAGGAATTCTTTTTTGGTCTGACTGGGCAGGGAATCCCAATGCATGGGCCATGGTCCGATAACAAGATGTTACCACTGCTGCCCCCTAAACCCTGGGGTGGGGAAGGGAGTGGAGAAAAATTAATCTTTTGGACTATAACTCCTATGTGGATGGATAAAAAAAGTACCCGTATTTGGTTTCAGAATTTGGCATACTCGAAAAATGCAAGGGGTTAAATTTTACAAATTTTGTTAAATTATTAAACAGAGAAAGGAGTGCCCGGATGTAGTTCGCTTTGGATGCAGGAAAGGTTTTAAAGTCTCCGCAAAGGATGACCCTCCCCTGACAAAACTGTGAGTTCCCCAGAATGTTGAAAAAAAAGGGGGTTTTGGCCACTTTTGTGCAAAAAATATTAGATAGTATAATACCCCCCCCAATTTCACATTTGAAAAAAAATATAGCGTGGCTGTAAACCCTTTTGTCATCCGAGTTTTGGAGAGGGTTTTTTGAAAAAAGGTCCCCCCTTAGCTTATTGGCGAATTACTATATGGACCACCCCGGAAAAGGTTTTTTCTATACGAATCCCTGCCCCCGAAGGATATGTGTCCTGAAGAAAGAGAACAGGGGTTTTTGTTGTGCATGTTAAAAACCCTGGGATTTTTTTTCAGAATTTTAAAACCCCTTAAAATTTTTAGGAGGAAACTTTAAGGTCACCATTGTATAGAAAAAAATTTCCCTATGTCCCTGTTGCATGGCATGAGTTTCCCAACTGCGGCGAGTCCGAAACAGCCACAACATACAATAACCCACAGTATGTAAAAAACAAAAACCAAAAACCCCAACTATAAGCGGGAAAATGGCAAGCAAAAAAACACTGGGAATTGCACTCTCTTTGCTGCTTTAAAAGGGGACTAGTGCGCTAGTCTCCCCCTATTGGGGGGGAGTCAACCCACCAAAACCAAATGTGAAAGGTTTTGAGTGGCTTTTTAGAACAATAAAATGAGAAAAACCGCGGGGACCAACCGCCGGACCTGTAAGAAAATGGTTAAGCAGAGTAAACAAGCTCTAAAATTGAGCAATGAAAGCACATTAATAATTTTTAAAAAACTGGGTGAGCCCCCCCTTTAAGTATGACATCGAAGTTCCGATAAACAATGCGCAAGAACCCCCCACCAACCCATCCCCAGACGGAGAAACCCTCCATAGGAATCAAAAAGAAGGCATAAGAGAAAACCCAAACTTATAAAGACAAGTTAGTAAAATATAAATTCCGTCCCCTCAAGCAGTTAGCCCCTCATAAGCCCAAAGCAAGTCACTGAGGGGCAAAGAAACCCTTTTTTTATTATAGATGTACCTTTTCAACCCTCGAGACCAAGTTTGGTTTTTTGAGGCTTTGATCTCTGGGGCCCCAAAGGCTCTAGACCCCTGCTCACCGCCGAGGCTGGGCCCCCCTGAACACCGAGGCAGATAAACCAAAGGTCCCACTCCGGGGGGTAACAGGGGGCATTTTTAAAGGCGCAGTAAAGTGGGTAGATCCGGGGTGATAAAAAGAAGTTTTCCCCTCCTCCGCCCGACATGCAAGGAAAAAGGGGTGCCCCCAGCGGAAAGGAAATCTGTCTCTTTTTCAAAACCGGACAAACAGGGGGCCTAGCCCGCCTCTGAGCCGCGGGGGCGGGTAAACCCGGAAAGAGTGAAGCTTGGGAAAGCCTAAACACGATATTCGGCGCATTTTCGCCGTTCTCATGATTTTTCTTTGAGCGCAAAAAAGTATTTGCAATCACGCCCGGGGTTTTGGCCTTTTCCTGGCTTGGGGGGGTGCAACGCTCTATGGGTGGTTATTTTTTGTGTCGTTCTCTCTTGCCCAATATAGGGGTTTGAAAATTTGTGAAGAGGGGCAAGATCTTGAGTTTTAAAAGATTCAGATAAGCCTCGCCCCCTAACATTGCCCGGCGATTTCTGTTCTTAATATCTAGGGCCCCCCCAATATACGATGCTTAATTGTTTTTTAAAGGATTTCTGAAGGTCAGAAACGCAGATTGGGGACCGAGTCCAAAGGTCCCAAATTCTGTACTTTAGTTGTATAGCTGAAATTCCCCCTTTCGGGAAAGCGGGTCACGCTCCCCAAGCTTCTTTAAGATCCTGGGGCCCTACGCAAGGGCAATTTTGTTTGGGAGAAACGTTAGGAGAACCTGTGTTCAGGAGGCCCCTAATGCCGCAGGGGTTTATCTTTTGCAAGTGGGGGGGGTAGGTAGAGGCCCCCTGGGGAACCCGGGGGGCAGCAAAAGGGGCAGATTCAAAGTATTGGCAATAGGGGGGGGTGCCCCCCAAATCGGCCATCATCCTCGGGGCAAAGGGGGGCAAATCGCAGCACCCCGGCATGGGCAAGCATCCATACCCTTGGGGAAATTTCCCGGGCTCAGGGTGGCTTGCCTAAGGCCCTGATGCTGGGCCAGAGGCACATAGGGGGCCCTTGGTCCTTCCCGGGTGGTAATGGAGCTCATCCTGCCCCGGGGTAGCAGGAGAGTCCCTTGTTTTATATCCGTTTGAGCTCGGCCGGCCCCCCTTCCCCCTCCCCCTTTTTTCTGTCCCCCTGCTTGGGTTGCAGATCAGGAAGATTTTGGGGGCGGGGGACCCCCGGGGTTTTTCCCTTTAGCAAGGGGGGGGCTCACCCGTCCCCCCACCCCAGACCGGGTTTCCATCCCCCTGCCGCCGTCCTTTCCCAACGCATGTGGTGGGGTGCACGTTCCTACCTCTTCCTCTGGATCGCTCCGTCTCTGTGCTCCGGGCGCCCACTGCAAGGGCCGAGTCCTCCGCCTCTTTAGAGTGCGTTCCCCGGGCGAGACCGCCTCCGGTGTTCCGGTCCTGTCTGGAAGGGATGTGTGCCTCCCATGGGTACGCGGGACCCGCGATGGCGCCCGCTCGGGGAGAAGGCCCCAGTTCACCCGTGAAGGCAAGCGCCAGGGGGGCAAAAAAAGTTAGAAATGCGGGATACTGATGCCGGAGGGGTTCCTGCGCCCTTGGCTATCTTTTTTGCACATCTGGGGCTCATCTTGCTTCAATAATGGCTCAAAAGTCCGGCGGTTTCTGCAGAGCCCTCACTCCATGTGGCCGTCCGCTGGCAAAACCCAAGCCGCCCCCCACAACTAGTGTTTTTAAAACAATGGGTTAAAATTGTCAATTTACAAGTAAGAAAATGCAATTTTAAAAAAAATGACAAAACATGTATTGGCTTTTCAAAGGTTTTCATGTCATCGAAAGGGGATTTTTAAATTTTTTTATTAGATATTCCCCCTCAGCAGAACAGTCTGTGCATATTTTACATGGTTGGACATACACAATAATCATTATTCATGAAAAAAAAAAAATTTGTTTTATGCGTGGATCAAATGGGAACTAGGGCCCATGTATGAAAAGTCTATCTAAAAAATCACTTTTTTTCCCATGAACCAATCAAAGGGGCCCCCTTTTATTTCATAAGTGTTTTAAAAATTAAAGGGGACTCTGACTGTTGTTGGACAACAAAGTGACTTTTAGACCTAGACAGTTTTCATACATGTGGCCCATAGAGTTTCTGCCAAGCTTTCACCACCAAAACACATTATAAGGCTGTAACTAAGGCTTTTTACCTCAAACTTCTGTTCACAGCTAAAGTTAACATATTCAGGATTGTCATTGGACTATTACTTTTTGTTAGGCAGATTAGATTATAGAAAATTGTATAATGTGACATGCACTATTGTGACAGGGAGGGTAACAATATTGGATTAAATTAAATACATTTTATTTATTACATTGTGTACATTGCATACAAAGGTAAAATAATTTAATACATCACAGTCTGTGCTCTGTCTTTATCATCCAGCAGTTTTGCATTACTCTATTGCTTTAAATGGTTATACAATTTTTAATGATGCTGAGATTTATAACCCATATGAATAAGTTAACTGATATCATGGTACTGTCACTAACAGATATGAACATGAGAATGCTGAGTGAATGCAGGATTTATGATACATAAACTACTTACAGTTGGCTTCTTATCAGTAAAAAAAATACCCCACGTATTACATATAACCATGTGATATCTATATTTGCAAGATATTACAGAAGGGAGAAACAGCATGCCTCTATAAACCAAAATCATAGGCATATAATATATTATTAGTCATTATTACAATAAAAATTGGCTAACCTACCTCACCACTATCCTGGTGTTTATCACTCTCCTTCAGCAATTCAAGCTTCTCAAATTCTTATTCATAAATATGTAATAAGGACTATTACACAATCACTAAAAAATATCTATGAAAATAATTAGAGTAACACTCTTGGAAAAGTTAAATCTGAGTTTAGATGAAAATGGGAAAATGAAAAGCCAGTTCCCCAGTATTAGATGTGTGTTTACTTGCACAGATATAATACTTGTGCCGATAACAAAACCCCAGACCAGAGACCTTGTCAGCTTTCCTAATACTATACAAAGAAAAGAAAAAGAATAAATAACATAACAAAAAATCTTTATTAAATAATCTGAGAAAACAGCAAATCAGATGTATGATACATATAGACTATTTCTACATTGCAGTTTTTTGTGGCTTTGTTGAGGACATAAGAGAAATTTTATCATCCATATCTCCCTTCCCTGATTAGACAGAGAGCAGAGAGTGATGTTACCATGGTTAGAGCTCACCCTGGAGCATACTATCTCTAACAAGATTAGCTTTTATTCACAGATAAGCAATTGTTTTCACTCCTCAAAGCACTTGCAGCTTTGTTTACACTGATTAAATCTCCTGCACTGATGTCCTTGTAATGTCTCAGCTAGTTATAGGGGAAATAAATATGCTAATCACTGCTATAGAACCATCTATAGCCTGAAAAGGCAGATTGAGTGTAAAGTTGACTGAGATATTGTGAAACTGCATGGTGAGAAAAGCCTTTTAAACATTTCCTCTGCCCCTCCCTTCCTCCTTTTTTTCCCCACCCTTCGTTGAAGATTTATCTTTTTTTAACCGTATTAACTATGTAGCTATATATAACTTTATTTTGAGGTGTGTAGTCTCCTATGAAGTGTTATCTTTTATCTTTTCTTTGTATTCTGTTATTTGGATTCTTCCTGCACCCCAGATGCTATTTATGTTTACAGTGGTTGAAATAAGTATTGAGAATGTCACCAATTTTGTAAGTAAATATGTTTCTAAAAGTGCTATTGACATGAAATTCTCACAGGCAAATAAATCAAACCATGCATGTCCATAATTAAGTTACGTGTAATAATGAGAAACGACACAGAGAAAAAGTATTGAACGCATAAGAAAGGGAGGTGCAAAAAGCCATGGACAGTTATGACACCAGCTGAAATCTAGCAGTAATTAGTGTCACGGGGCTCGGCGCCGCGGCACGCCGCGGCCGTCCCCCTGCGCTTACGGGGTCCGGCGCGGGTGCCGCTGCTGCCCGCAGCCCGTGTCCTTCTCTCCCTGCCCAGGAAACCCCGGAGTTACCAGTCCCTCCTCCTGTGTCCGGCTCTAACAGCCGCCACGTGTGTACCCGCTGCTTTGGGCGCGCGTGTGATGGCTGGTCGGAATTTATAGGGCCAGTGTCCCAGTAATTAGTTTTTGCTGGGCGCTGGTCCTATTTAAGGAATACGCCCCCAACACTTCCTGCCAGTTCGTTGGTGTGCGTTAGCAAGTCTTGATAGTGTTCTAGTCCTGTCTGATTATCCATGTACCAGTCCGTTGCGCTACGTTTCCTGACCTTGCCTGTTTGCCGCCTGCCCTGACCGTCTGCCTGTCTCTGACCACGAACCTCTGCCGCCTGCCCTGACCTCCTGCCTGTCCCCGACTACGTCTCTGGATTATGATTCTGTACCACGCATTACCCCGGAAGCCATCGCAAGCAAGTCACGTCAGGGGTAGCGACCTGGTAGCCTCACGCCTCAGCAAGTCCATCCCGCTTTGCGGCGGGCTCTGGTAAAAACCGGGGGCTACTTAGACTCCGCTCCCTGGCGTGGCTTAACTATCATCGCTTGCGGTGGTCCAGCGAATCCACCTCCGCATTACAGTACGAACTGGCCATGGATTTCGCCAGGGGACCTCTGCCCGACCTCCGGGATGTCACGACGGCAGTCGCCCAGCAGAGCCAGCGTATTGACCAGCTTACGGCCATGATGCAGAACCTTGCAGCCCATCTACCTCCACCGGCTGCCGCCGCCGCACCTGCATCCGTTGCTCCGGCATCCATTGCTCTAGCTGCTCCGACTTCGGGACCCTCTCTGCATCTGCCACTCCCCTCGCGCTACGATGGAGACCCCAAGAAATGCCGTGGGTTTCATCAAGCCAGTGCTCCATCCACCTCGAGATGATGGGCAATCAATTCCCTACAAAACGTGCCAAGGTGGCCTTCATAATCAGCCTTTTTGTCTGGAAAGCCTTGGCTTGAGCCACGCCACTATGGGATTGAGGGTATCTGCTGACAGCCACCTCCAAAACCCTTTTCCTCCATGGGGTTCCGCAGGGTCTTTGAGGAACCAGGCCTTACTTCTTGGGCCGCCGCAGCACTGCTCCGCTGCGTCAGGCGACACCACGGTTGGTCAAGTATTCGGTGCAGTTTCGCACTCTCGCTTCGGAGCTGGACTGGAAACGAAGCTTTGGTGGCAAACATTCTGGAAGATCTCTCAAAGACAATCAAGGTGACTCGCTGCTCGGTTTTTACCAGCCGCTTTGGATGCCCTTAACCCACTTAGCCACCCAGTCGATATTGGGTTCGCCGAAAGGCAACAAGAGCTCCACCTTCAACGGTAGGTCGCCCGTCCCACGCCGTTTTACCCTGCTTGGCTCCCACTTTTTTCCAGCGCTCCACCACTTTCCTCCTCCGATGGTCCCCGAGGAAGAACCTAAGCGGGTTTTGAGAGAGCCCACCTGTCCCAGGAGGAACGGCCCAAAGCGTCGCCCAGAAGCAGCTGTGTGTGTGTGGCAGTTCTGGCCACTTTATTGGGGACTGTCCGGTGCGCCCGGGAAACTTATGCACCTAGGGCTCGTAGGAGAGGCAACCCTAAGTGTCAGAACGGCCTCTCCCCATCTGACCATGCCCATATGTATTGGTGTTTCACCGGACAGCACCTTTCAGGCCACCGCCTTTATTGATTCTGGATCTGCAGGAAATTTCATAAGCCACAAACTTGTGACCAGGTTTCGTCTCCCAGTGATTCCGTTGCAGAATCCTATCTTCGTCTCGTCGGTCAGTGGCGAATGCCTTAAGGTCGCTATCCATTTCCGCACTGCCCCCCTCACCTTGCAGATTGGGGCTCTTCACATGGAGACTTTGCAACTTCTCGTCCTGCCTCGATCCTCATCGAAATCCTTCTGGCCTCCATGGTTGCAGACCATACCCCGACCTTGGACTGGAGCACAGGTAAAAGTCATGCGTTGGGGCTTCGTGTGTCTTCGTGTTGCCTGTCGAAGCCGCAACCTGCTCCTCAGGTCCCCCCTCCCTGAAATCCACCAAGCCTCACCAGGGCCTACCTACGCCATACTGGGACTTTGCTGACGTCTTTTCGGAAAGACAGGCTGAAACTCTTCCTCCACACCGGCCTTATGATTGTCCCATAGATCTACAACCTGGCTGTACTCCTCCCCGGGGCCGGGTCTACCCACTCTCCATCCCGGAGACTAAGGCTATGTCTGAACACATCGTTGAGAACCTCCGTAAAGGCTTAATTTGTAAGTCCTTGTCTCCAGCAGGAGCCGGCTTCTTTTTTGTGGAGAAAAAAGACGGGTCTCTCCGGCCCTGCATCGATTATCGGGGCTTAAATAATATTATGGTAAAAAAAACGCTACCCTCTGCCCTTGATCTCTGAACTTTTCGACCGCCTGCGTGGCGCGAAAATTTTTTCCCAAGCTGATCTACGGGGCGCTTATAACCAATTCGCATTCGAGAAGGCGATGAGTGGAAAACGGCATTTAATACGCGGGATGGCCACTTCGAGTTTTTGGGTTATCCCATTCAGTCTCTGTAACGCCCCTGCTGTGTTTCAGAACTTTGTCAACGAGATCTTCCGGGACCTACTCTACGTCTGTGTTATTGTTTACTTGGACGATAGTCTAATTTTTTCCCCTGATCTCGAGACTCATTGCCACCACGTCCGCCAGGTCCTCAGGCGACTCCGCACCCATCAGCTTTTTGCCAAACCGGAGAAGTGTCTCTTTGAACGTACCAACTTACCCTTCTTAGGGTACATCGTCTCTGATAAGGGTCTCGGGATGGACCCTTTCTAACTCTCCGCAGAGTTACAGTGGCCACAACCAGTGGGCCTTCGGGCCATTCAGCGTTTTTTGGGATTCGACAATTATTATAGACAATTTATCCCACACTTCTCTACGCTTGTGGCTCCCCTGGTGGCACTAACTAAGAAAAACGCCAATCCAAAATCCTGGCCCCCTGAAGCTCAAGAAGCCTTCAACCGTATCAAAACTGCATTCTCGTCTACCTCGGTACTGTCTCGCCCGGACCCTAACCGCCCATTCATTCTAGAAGTGGACGCTTACTCGGTGGGTGCTAGCACTGTCCTCCTGCAGAGATCCTCCTCAGGTAAACTACATACTTGTGAATTTTTCTCCAAAACTTTCTCTCCAGCCGAGAAGAATTATACCATTGGTGATCGCGAGTTACTGGCTATAAAGTTGGCTCTGGAGGAGTGGCGTCACCTGCTGGAGGGGGCATGTCACCCTATTAACATCTTCACTGACCATAAAAACCTCCTATATCTTCAGTCGGCTCAACGTCTGAATCCCCGGCAAGCCAGATGGTCGCTCTTTTTTGCCCGTTTTGACTTCCTTCTGCACTTTCGGCCAGCCGGGAAGAACGTCAAAGCTGACGCCCTATCTCGTTCCTCGGATACCATGGGTCTTGAGTCTCCTCCACAGCACATAATCCCTCCAGAACGGCTCGTCATGGCTGCTCCCGTGGATCTTCAACACTTGCCCCCCGGGAAGACTTATGTGCGTCCTGCCTTGCGGCTTAGAAAACTTAAAGTGGGTCTTCTTCCAGAACACTGGACATCTAGGGGTTCAAAGGTCTCTTCAGCTGGTCTCCCGCTACTACGGTGGCCCACCCCGCTCAAGATGTCAGGATTTTGTTCTGGCCTGCACCTCCTGTGCCCGTAATAAGGTCCCTCGTATCAAACCTGCGGGCCTTCTTCAGCCCCTCCCTGTGCCGAAAAACACTGGACCCATTTTAGCCATGGACTGTGTGACAGATCTCCTGCCCTCATCTGGAAAAACGGTCATCTGGGTGGTGACCCATCGTTTCTCCAAAATGGCTTCATTTTATTCCCCTGCCCGGGTTACCCTCTGCCCCCCAAACTGGCCCAACATTTTTTCCGTCATGTTTTCCGATTGCACGGTCCTCCCTTTGCATATTGTTTTCTGACAGGGAGTTCAGTTTATTGCTAAATTTTGGGGGGCTCTTTGCTGTCAGGTGCAGGTTCAGCTAGATTTTTCTTTTGCTTACCACCCTCAAAATAACGGGGAGGTAGAGAGGGTTAACCAATTTTTGGGTACCTACTTGCGGCATTTTGTGTTCCGCCGTCATGATAACTGGGGCCGATCTTCTCCCCCGGCAGAGTTTCCTATAACGCTTTAGATTCGGAATCCGCTGGGGCCTCTCCCTTTTTTGTCATTTTTGGGTTACATCCCCGCCCACCTCTCCCCCTAGTTACCTCGTCTCTTGTCCCTGCCGTGGACGCCCAAGTAAAGGACATCAAGGCCCTCTGGCAACTCACGCGACAGGCTCTGCTATGGGCTTCTGCTCCGCACCAAACTTCAGGCTGACAGGTATCGTAGGTCCCCACCCCTATTTGAGCCAGGCGATAGGGTTTGGTTGTCCGCCAAGTACATCCGCTTCAAAGTGCCCAGTTACAAGCCGGGTCCCAAATACTTGGGTCCTTTTGTGGTACTTCGGCGACTGAACCCAGTATCCTACAAGCTCCGCTTGCCCCCAACTCTATGGATCCCGAACGCCTTTCACGTGTCCCTCCTCAAGCCGGTGGTACTGAACTGCTTCTCCCGTAGGTCTGTCTCGCCTTCTCCTGTTGCTAATTCTGATAACATCTTTGAGGTCAAGGAGGTGTTGGCAGAGAAGACGGTGAGGGGGAGGCGGTTCTTCCTTATTGACTGGAAGGGCTTTGGTCCGGAGGAGCGTTCGTGGGAACCAGAGGCCAACCTGTCCCCTGATCTCCTCTCTAAATTCCAAAAGAAGAGGGGGAGATCTAAGGGGGGGGTGGATGTTACTGTCATGGGGCTTGGCGCCGCAGCACGCCGCAGCCGTCCCCCTGCGCTTACGGGGTCCGGCGCAGGTGCCGCTGCTGCCCACAGCCCGTGTCCTTCTCTCCCTGCCCAGGAACCCCGGTCCTTACTCGCCCCGCTCCTGTGTCCAGCTCTAACAGCCGCCGCGCGCGTACCCGCTGCTAAGGGCGCGCGCGACGGCTGGTCGGAATTTAAAGGGCCAGTGTCCCAGTAATTGGTTATTGCTGGGCGCTGGTCCTATTTAAGGAATACGCCCCCAACACTTCCTGCCAGTTCGTAGGTGTGCGTTAGCAAGTCTTGAGAGTGTTCTAGTCCTGTATGATTATCCGTGTACCAGTCCGTTCCACTACGTTTCCTGACCTTGCCTGTTTGCCACCTGCCCTGACCGTCTGCCTGTCTCTGACCACGAACCTCTGCTGCCTGCCCTGACCTCCTGCCTGTCCCCGACTATGTCTCTGGATAACGATTCTGTACCACGTATTACCCCGGCTGCCATCGCAAGCAAGTCACGTCAGGGGTAGCGACCTGGTAGCCTCACGCCGCAGCAAGTCCATCCCGCTTTGCGGCGGGCTTTGGTGAAAACCGGGGGCTACTTAGACTCCGCTCCCTGGCGTGGCTTAACTATCATCGCTTGCGGTGGTCCAGCGAATCCACCTCCGCATTACAATTAGAAAGCAATCCTACCATGTAGTGAAAAATAATATCAGATGGTTCAACTGATGGCCCATAAAAAGGTGTCTCATTACCAAGGTTCCACACATAAAACATCTAATGATGGGTTAAACCAGTGAACTGCCTCAAGACCTTCACAATCTTATTGTTGACATTGGGTACAGAAGAATTTCTAAACTACTTAAAGGGGTTTTGCCACGATCTCATTTCATACCTCTTGCATTCAGCTCTTCAGCTCTGTGTGCTCAGAAGGGGGCATGTGTGAATTGTTTGAATTGCATATCATGTGACCCAGCAGTATGACATCACCATGCCTTTCCTCTCTTTAGTCAAAGGAAGGTCTGTTTATGTGTGGAACTGTAAGTAGCTACATTCTAGCTCAGAGGTAAAACTTTTGCCTCCAGACACAAGGGTCCTAGGTTCAAATCCCTGCAGGAACCAAACCTGTGGATTTTTTTTTCTCTTTACCAATGCACATACCTCATTTAGGTTTCTTTTTTTATATTTATTTTCATTTTTGACTAATTTCTGAGGAGGCAGGACGGGGGTAAATGAAAGCACCTAGGTTTTTAACACTCAGTAGCTGCCTGAGAGGAGAGGGGATTCTGAGCATGTGTGACGGACTAAACCTCAGCTCTGGTCTATCCCCGGGGATGAGCGTAAACAATGTTACAAAGGAAAAGCGAAAAAAAAAACGTTCCAGAATTTTTTTAAAAATGATGAAAGGGGGAAAATTTTATTATTTAATTTTCAAACTTCCCACGTAATTTACTTTGTGGCAAAACCCCTTTAAAATTTAGTGCCCAAACAGGGGGGGTCCCGTAAATTTTAACAAAAAAATTTAAAAAAAATTTTCCCAAAAGGCCCAAGAACCAAGGACCGCCTGTGGACAGCAACAGGAAGACCTGGAATAAGTAAATACAATTCTAACAAAGAAAACAATAAGCAAAGCACTCAATCTCCAAGGCTTGTATTACGCCGCAAACAAAACTTCATTACGGACAAAAAAAACATGTCAAGTGCTTTTAAATTTTTCCAAAAACATTAAAGACAAGTCGTGAAATACTGGAGACTAGGCGGTCAGATAACCAACCAACCTTTTTTTGCCATATTACACACCATGTTTGCAGGCAAAAAGGCACAACATTTCACCCCAAAAACCCTTACCATAAGTGAAGTGTGGAGGTGGGAACATTAGGGTGTGGAGCCATTTTTTTTAGCAAATGCCACTAACAAACTTCATGTAAGTGAAAGAAGGATTAATGGACAAATGTACAGAGACATTCTTGATAAAAAAAATCTGCTGCCATCTACCAAAAAGATGAAAATGAAACGAGGGTAGACATTTCAGCAAGACATACCTAAACCACAGCCAAAAAAACCTAAATTGGTTTTAGGGGAAAGAAAATAAAGCTGCTAAATGCCCCAGCCCTTACCTGACCCGAATCCAATAGAAAACATGGGGGGAACTAAAACTCAAGTTCATTTTAGGACCTATGGGAAAATGATGATTCCTCCCTACAAGAGGGGCCTTTAAGCGTCACACCAAATAAACTTAATGATTAAACACATTCAGTAAGTGTGTTCAATACTTTTCCCTTTTGAAATTTTCTCTTTTTGCCCAAAAATAAATTTAGGACATCTATGGTTTATGTATTTTTCCTTGGGGGATTGGGTGGGTTTTTCCTACTCTGTGAGAATTTTCATGTCCAGCGCCTTTTGAAATTATTTTACTTACAAAATTGGGGACGGGTTAATATTTTTTTCCCCACTCTGAAAGTAAAGAAATAAAAACCCCCCCCCCCCCAGGTCACTGAATTATAACTTGAAACTAAAAAAAAGTAATAAAAAAATTTTTAAATTTGGGGGAAAAACAACTAACGAAAATTAGACATGGTGTTTGAATTATGGTCCAATCAAAAAATTTTTAAAACACAAATTTAAAAAAAACCCCGGGGGACAAAAATTAGGGGTACCCTTTAACTTAATATTTTGGAATGCCCCAAACCCCTTTTGATTTAAAATAATTTGAAAAAAAAAAATTATTTTTTTTAAAAACCCCCAAAATGGGGAACTTATGTCGTTTGCCCAAACCAGATATTTTTGGCCCCCACCCTCCGGTTGAGCAAGATGCACCCCTGTCTTTGGGGAAGGGTGGCCTTCTCCAAAATGCATGTTTCAGTCCTTTCACATAATTTTGCGATAAAATTTTAGAATCAGGACTCACAAAAGGCCCAACCCCCCAAAATAGTCCCAATTTTTTTGGTTTTTTTTTTAACGGTATTTTTTAGATGTGCGTTTTGGGTCATTATTCTGTTGGAAGAGCCATGATCAAGCTTTCTGACACGGTTTTAATTTTTTTGGAGATTTATTGTATTTTTTTGCACAGCCCAAGACCCCCTTTTGCTAAAATGCAGCAAAGCCATCCAAAAACATAACCATGTTTCAAAGTAAGTACTATGACTTTTTTGTTTGCTATATCAAGTCTGTGAACATAGAGCAGATGTCACTTCCTTGTAAGCTCCAATTTTATCTCATCTATCCAAAGGACATTCTCCCAAATTTGTTTTTTGGTTTTTTTATAGCTTTTTTTGGAAAATTTCCAGGGGTTACTTTTTTAACAATTTTCTTTAAAAAGTGTAGTGTCTTCTTTCCTTAAGCCCAAATTTTGGAAAAGGACAGCGATGAATGGTGGACCCTGCCCCTTTGTTAAAAAAACTTGTCTGGGGGCTTCCCCTCAATCTCTTTTGCTGTTGGGGGCCCCTTTGGTTACAAATTCGTAAAAATCTATCTCTTTTTTTTTTTTTCATTTTCTTCTTGTGCCCTTATATAGAGATTTTTGGCCCCCAGTCCCATACACCAAAAAACTTTGTAATAAAATGGTGCCCTGTAGTAACAAAAACCCAAAAACCAAGCTGTTTGGAGTTTGGGCTTTTTAGCCTTTTACTTTTAACATTTTTTGTCTACAATTTTCCCTTTCAAATTCCCCGGGATAAAAAACCCCTCTGTTTTTTGTTTAAATTTTTAAATGGGGTATACCCCAAATGAAACCCAAACAAAACAGGGGATTTACTTTTTTTACTTTTAAAATAGAACATTGACTGATTACAATTTTAAACCCACCTATGATGTTAATTACAGGACAAAATTTTATTTAAACTTTTTCCCTATGGCCCCAAATTTTTTCAATCTTTTCTGGGGGTCCGTCTTTTTTGTAAAGGGATTTTTTTTACTTTCTTTTGGTTAAAACTACCATTAAAAACAAAAATTTTCTAATTTTTATCAGTTTTTTTTCAGAAAAATTTAAATTTAAACTTTTACGGGTTGGCCCAAAAGTTTAAAATTTATGCATTTAAACCAATATGGGTTTTTTTTTCTTTAACAGAAGGGTGCCAATAATTTCGTCCATATGCATATATATATTGTGAGGATTAGTGTAAGAATCAGGTAGGTTAACCAGGCTTTATCAGACAGAGACAATCACAAGGCAGACAAAGTCCAGGCAGTCCTGGTTTATTTTAAAACAAAATAAATACATCCTTAAACTTTAGGTAAAAAAATGAAACAAAAACTCAGCTGTCGAAAAACTAAACAGTGGCACCCCTTTAAAATATCCCAGGAGTAAAACTGGGGTGACCCTCGGCAAAAAAAATAGACACAAAACCAGGTTTTGTTATCAAAACCGTGGTTTCGCTTTTGCATTAGAGTTCCTCCAGCCCGAAAAGCAGGCACTAAAGGGAGTGCATTTGAACACCTTAAAAAAAAGCTGAAGATGTTTGGGGTTTAAAACCCCAATGGCTAAAGAGCCTTTCCTTGTTTTATACGGGTTTTATACATAAAAATTATATTTGTGGGGGTTTGCCCGTGTGCAGTTCGGGTCCCCGCAGGAAAAACCCTAATACAAACTTTCCCCCAAAAAACCGGGGTTTGGTGGGGGAAGGAAACTTTTTGGGTTTCAGTAACAAAAGGTTACGACACATTTAAAAAATTTTGGGCTCCCTTTGGGCAGCCAGGTATGGGTTTCCTTTTCTGGGGGGGGTCGAAAGCGTTGGGGGGGAGGCCCCCCCCATTTTCCGGGCCCAGGTTTTGGGCCAGCCCCTAGAGGGCTAAAGAGGCCTTGGGCTTTCAGGTTTTAAAGGGGGGTTTGGTCTGTTTACCTGAGGTGGGGCAGCAGTGGGGGGAAAAAGGAGGTCGGGCCCCCAGGGGCTTTAGAGAACCCGGGAACCAGGGGAAGACCCAGTGCCAAAACCATTGAAAAATATTTGGGGTTTAAGTGGCAAAAAGGGGAGGTTCAAAACCACAGGTAGAGGGGGTTCTCTAAAAAGATAAGGGTCAGTGGCTAGACAGCCTAGGTTTTTTGTTTGTTTGAACCTGTTTATGTGTTTCCTGTGCCTCAATAAAGCTGGCTGAGGCCACTATCAAACTGAAGCCTGGTGTTCGAGTGCCGATTCGCTTACCATCCAGGAGCCAAGCACCCCCAGGACGATCCAGAAGGGCATCCAAGTGTGAGTGATTCACTACAATCTATATATATATATATATATATATATATATATATATATATATATATAAAGAGAGAGAGAGAGAGAGAACACAATATATATATATTCAGACATCAGACGGGTTAACAGAAACTGATTCAGCTCACCATACAGTCTCTCAAGTACATAAGGAGGATATGTCCAGCCTCTCTGACAGAGGTTTTATAAAGATATATATATAAAGCTATATATATGAAGTTATAAAACTATATACAGTAAGTCCCCGACTTACGTCTGTCCCCTAGTTACGAACGGGGACCGGAACGACGCAAGTCAGGGACCGCTGATAGCGTCCAGGCGCTGCGGTGGCCCGGGCGCTGCCATGGCCCGGGCACCGGCGGGGATTAATTCGGCTCTATGTGCTCCTTCCGGAGCAAATAGAGCCGAGGCCTCCGTTGCGGAGCAGAGAGCGAGCGCTCCCTGCTCCGCAATAGAACTCCGGAAGGCCGCAAGCACCGGCACAGGCAGCGCCCGATTTCATCACACTGCCTGCGCGGCCTGATGACATCACCGGCCTGTGTAGGAAGACAGAGCCGGAGCTGAGCAGCGGGGGAGCGGGGGACTGTGGTGAGTATCTGTGTTTTTTTTTTTTATATAAGCTCTGCCTATAGCTACCTATGGGGGACATACCTGCTATAGCTACCTATGAGGGACATACCTGCTATACTTATCTATAGGGGACATACCTGCCTATAGCTGCCTATGGGGGACATACCTGCCTATAGCTGCCTATGGGGAACATACCTGCCTATAACTGCCTATGGGGGACATACCTACCTATAGCTGCCTATGGGGGACATACCTGCCTATAGCTACCTATGGGGGACATACCTGCCTATACCTTGCTATGAGGGACATACCTGCCTATTCCTACCTATGAGGGACATATACCTGCCAATGGGGGACATACCTGCCTATTACCTGCTATGGGGGATATATACCTACCTATGGGGGACATACCTGCCTATACCTGCTATGGGGGACATATACCTGCCTATGGGGGACTTACCTGCCTATACCTGCTATGGGGGACATATACCTGCCTATACCTGCTATGGGGGACCTATACCTGCTATGGGGACCTATACCTGCTATGAGGGACCTATACCTGCCTATGAGGGGACATAGACCTGCCTATAGCTGCTATGGGGGACATATACCTGCTAGGGGACATATACCTGCCTATAATTACACACCATACACACCATACATATACACCATACACCATACATGTACTTTTTTTTAAATATATTATATATATATATATATATATATATATATATATATTATATATATATATAGTTGAAGCCAGAAGTTTACTTATGCTATATAAAAAGACACATATGCATGTTTTTCTCACTATCTGACATGAAATCAGAATAAACCTTACCCGTTTTAGGTCAATTAGTACTCCCAAAATTATTTAAATTTGAAAAAAATGCCAGAATAATGAGAGTGAGAGATAATTTTTTTAAGGCATTTTATTACTTTCTGTAAAATCAAAAGTTTACATACATTTCATTAATATTTGGTAGCATTGCCCTTAAACTGTATGACTTGGGTCAAACATTTTGGATATCCTTCCTCAAGCTTCTCATAATAGTTGGTAGGAATTTTGGCCCATTCCTCCTGACAAAACTGGTGTAACTGAGCCATGTAAGTAGGTGGCCTTGCTCGCACCTGACTTTTCAGCATTTCCAAAAAATTTTCAATAGTATTGAGATAAGGGCTTTTTGATGGCCACTCCAAAACATTGACTTTAAGCCACTTTGTAACCAGTTTGGCAGTATGCATTGGCTCAGTGTCCATTTAGAAGACCCATTTCCGCCAAAGCTTTAATTTCCTGGCTGATGTCTTGAGATGTTGCTTAAGTATCGCCACACAGTCTTCTCTTCTTGTGATGCCATCTATTTTGTGAAGTGCACCAGTCCTTCCTGCAGCAAAACAACCCCACAACATAATGCTGCCAAACTCGTGTTTCACATTTGGGATGGTGTTCTTAGGCTTCCAAGTTTCACCCGTTTTCCTCCAAACTTAACAATGGTCATTATGGTCAAACAGTTCAATTTTAGTTTTGTAAGACCACAGGACATGTCTGCAAAAATGTAGGACTTTGTTTTTGTGTGCATTTGCAAACATTAATCTGTCTTTTACATGTTTCTTTTGGAGTAATAGCTTCTTCCTGGCAGAGTGGCCTTCCAGCTTATGTTGACAGAGTACTCGTTTCACTGTGGATAATGACACAATCTTACCAGCTTCCACCAGCATCTTCATAAGTTCGTTTGCTTTTGTTCTTGGGTTGATATGTACATGTCGGACTAAAGCATGTTCATCTCTCAGTCACAGAACCCATCTCCTTCCTGAGCGGTATGATGGCTGGTCATTCCCATCTTGTTTGCACTTGTGTATAATTGTTTATACAGATGAACGAGGCACTTTCAAGCATCTTGAAATTGTACCCAAGAATTAACCAGACTTGTGCAAGTCCACAATTCTCTTCCTGATATCTTGGCTGATTTCTTTAGACTTTCCCATGATGTTACACACAGAAGCAGTGTGTTTCTGGGGTGCATAAAAAAACACATCCACAGGTGTGTCTCTAATTAACTTAGATGTTACCAATAAACCAATAAACCAGAAGCTGCCACAGACATGACATCTTCATATGGGCTGTCCCAAATTGTTTATCCTAGTTAGTGTTGAGCGATTATTATCGACAAAGTTGAAGTCGGCACGGTATTTACGTTGATCGGATTTTTTAGATCACGCGATAATTTAGGTTAAAAATCTGTGCATATCTATTAATATCGCGCCATTTTCGGCGCTTCCTGTCATTTTGTTGGGCAGCAAATCAGCTTACAGAATAGAGCAGGGTGAGATGTGTGTGCGACGTCATGACTGGGATGCGTATGGTTGCGATTGACCTCGTTTTACAAAGAACAGCCCTTCCTGTTCATGATCAGTGTGTGTCAGCGTTAATAGAGCTATTTTGCAGTTAAATTTGAATACAGCAATTTTGTAGTCACCACAGGTGAATTGATAGGTGCCAAAAATACCGTTTAGTATCCGTATACATTTCAGACAGGTGTTTTTTTTTTCACTTTTGGTCAGTCAAGCTTTGTTGCAGTTAAATTTGAATACAGCAATTTTGTAGTCACCACAGGTGAAATGATAGGTGCCAAAAATACCGTTTATTATCCGTATACATTTCAGACAGGTGTTTTTTTCACTTTTGGTCAGTCAAGCTTTGTTGATAGAGCTACTTTGCAGTTAAATTTGAATATAGCAATTTTGTAGTCACCACAGGTGTACTGATAGGTGCCAAAAATACCTTTTATTATCCGTATACATTTCAGACAGGTGTTTTTTTCACTTTTGGCCCAAGTCAAGCTTTTTTTAAAATTAGAGCTTTTTGCAGAAAAATTTTGGGAAATCCAGCAATTTTTTTATAAACCCCCATTTTGGAAAGGTTTAGATGTAAAAAATTCCCTTTTAAATTATCCGTTTTTTAAACATTTAAAGAAAGGTGTTTATTTTTTTAAAAACTTTTGGTCGGGTTTAAACCCTTTGTTGAAAAGAGCAAACTTTGCTTAAAAATTTTGAATACACAAAAATTTTTGAAAAGTCTACCCAGGTGAAATTAAATAGGTGCCAAAAAAAATTTAAACCCTTTTTTAATTTTTCCCGTAACATTTCAGTTTAACGGGGTTTTTTTAAAATTTTTGGGGGCCAGGCCAGCTTTGTTAAAAAAGCCAAACCTTTGAAAGTTAAATTTAAAAACCCAAAACTTTGTATTTCCCCAAAGGGTACAAAAAAAGGTTCCCAAAAATCCCCTTTTTTAAAATTATCCGTATAAAAATTTAAAGCGGGGGGTTTTTTTTTTTCCCCTTTTGGTCGTAAAGGCTTTGTGATTAAAGTTCAATTTGCAATTTTAAAAAAATTTTGAAAAAACAGAAATTTTTTGGGTCAACCAAAAGGGTAAATATTTATGGGTTCCAACCCTTACTGTTTTATTTTTCCGTTTTCATTTTAACAGGGGGTTTTTTTTAAACTTTTGGTCGGTAAAAGTTTTGGGTTAAATTAGAGCTATTTTGGGGATTTTAAATTTTTAATAAAGCAATTTTTGAGTACCACAAGGAAAAATTTTGGTTTGGGTTCCAAAAAAATCCCGTTTATTTTCCGTTAAAAAAATTTGGGGAAAAGGTTTTTTTTTTTCATTTTTTGGGGTTCAGTCAAAGGCTTTTTTTATAAAGTTTTATTTTTGGCATTTAAAAATTTGAAATAAAAAAAATTTTTGTATTCCCCCCCAGGGGGAAATTGATAGGTGAAAAAAAAATTACCTTTTTATTACCCCCGTTTTTAAAACATTTCAGATACGGGTTTTTTTTTTCATTTTGGGGGCAGGCCAGCTTTTTTTGGGAATTGGGAGCCCCCTTTTCAGTTAAATTTGAATCCGGGAAAAACTTTTAACCCACCAACAGGGGGTTACGGGGAAAGGTGCCAAAAAAAAACTATTTTTAAATCCTTTATACATTTCGGGAAAAGGTTTTTTTTTCGTTTTTGGGGTCAGTCAAAAGGCCTTTTTTTAAATTTGAGAAAATTTTGGCATTTAAAATTTTGAACCCCACCCCAATTTTTGTGGGTCACCACAGGGGGAATTAAATAGGTGTAAAAAAATTATTTTTTTATTACCCGAAACTTTTCCCAGACGGGTTTTTATTTTTTTTCACTTTTTGGGTAGCAAGCTTTTTTTGTTTAAGGGGGGCTACTTTTCAGTTAAATTGAATACAGAAATTTTTTGTGAAAACCCCAAAAGGTTTAAAATTGATAGGTGCCAAAAATACCGTTTTTTAATCCAAAAACCTTTTTAAAAGGACAGGTGTTTTTTTTTCACTTTTGGCCGGGTCAAGTTTTGGGTTTGTTTAAAAGCTACTTTTGCGGGTTTAAAATTTAAAAATATAGGAAATTTGAGTCCCCCACGGGGTTGAATTGAAAGGTGCCAAAAATATGGTTTATTTTCCCCGTATACTTTTGGGAAACGGGTTTGGTTTTTTTTCATTTTGGGGGCCCTTTTAAAGGGCTTTTTTTGTTAAAAGAGCACTTTCCCCTTTTAAATTTGGGGAATTTACAGAAAATTTTGAAAGGTCACCACGGGTGAATTTTATGGGGCCCAAAAAAAATCCCGGGTTTATTACCCCTTTTTCCCCCTTTTGGGGGACGGGGTGTTTTTTTTCCCACTTTTTGGAAAATTTCAAAGGGTTTTTGTTTGGGAAGGGAAACCTTTGAAGAAAAAATTGAAAAAAAGAAATTTTGTAGTCACCCCCAGGGAATTGATATTCCCCAAAAATTGCCGTTTATTAAAAAATAAAACATTTAAAGCCCAGGTGTTTTTTTTTAAATATTTTGGTCAGTCAAGCTTTGGGTCGATAAAAGGGTCCCTAAATTTAAAAATTTCCCAACCCCCAGAAAATTTTTTTTTTAAATTTGGGAGGGATTTGAAAAAAGCTGGGGATTTGGGGCCGTCTTTTAATAAGTATTTTAAAAAAAACCTTTTTCCCAAAAACCTTCCCTAAAAATTTTTATTTTTTCTAAAAACAGAGCAAAAATTCAGGTGGAAAAACCGGCAAAAAAAAGGGGGGGTGGGGACAGGGGAGGTAGGGGAAAAAACGAGAGTAGGGTGGCTCCCTTCCAGGGGCCCCTGGCGCCCAAAAAAGAAAACCCCAGCGGATCGTTAGTTTCAGGGACCTTTCCGGGGCCTGTCTTTCGTTTGGGTCGGGGCCCCTTAAATCCCCAGTAACAAAAACAGCGTGGGTAAATCTGTTTTTTCATGGTTTAAAATTGAAAACCTGCATCCAGAAGTCTTTTTTTCCTCGTCCTCCCATTCACGGGCCACAAAGGTTTTCTCAAGCATCTTTTCACATCCACCAAACTTTGAAGCAAAAGGGAAACCCAAAATTTGTCAACTCTTTGTACCCCCCAACTTTTTGGTTTAATTTAAATTTTCGGGAAAGGACCTCTTTGGGGGAAAAATTTGCGGTTTGGGGTTTCAGAAAGGAAATTTTAAAAATTTTCAAGAGGCCCGGGAAATGATGGGTTTTCTTTTTGGGACGCCCATTTTACTGTCCCTTTCGAGGAGGGGGAAGGGGAAAGGGGGTCAATGGGGAAAAAAATTTCCGGGGGGGGTGGGCAACGCCTTTCCCACCCCTTTCTTGTTTGGGTGGGCCCGAAACCCTCCTGGATGCGGGAAATTTTCAGTTTGCCCAAAAGCCCCTTTGTGTTGATGAGATAAATTGAGGGGAACATTTGCGGTTTAAAAAAGGGGTTCTTTTCAGCAGAATTTGCTTGCGGGAATTTTAAAACACATTGGGCGAGGGGGGGGAAAGACGAGGGGGTTTTAAGTCCCGTGGGTTCCCCGCCCCCCAAAAAAGGGAAAAGGGGGGGGCGCGGGGAAAGTCTGTTTGATAGGATTTCCCGCCACCACATTTCGGGGGGAAAAACCTCCGCCCTTTTTTTATCCCCCGCCCAAAAAAGGGGTCCGGGGACCTCATCAAACCCTGGGCCCTTTTCTTTGAGAAAAGGCCTGGCCCCCAGGGGGGAGTCTTTATCCCCCTTTTTGGCCCTAAACAAAAAAGGTAGGGGTTTGGCCCAAAAGGCCCAGCCCCATCAGCTCTCAGGGGTAAAATTTTCCCGGGCAAACGGGGCCCTGTGTTAAAGCGGGCCGGGGGGAACGGGGGGGAGGGGGTTTTCCCTAAAACCCGGGGGAATTTTTAACCAACGCCCTTTTGCCTTGGGAAAAAGATTTTGGCGCGAATTTAAAGGCGGAGGGAGGAAGAGGGAGGAAGTCATTTGCTAGGGCACCCCCACCCAAGGGGCCCTTGGGGGAACAAGGCCCCAACTCTCACTTTAGTGCTTGGAGGGCCCCAATTTCCCTCCAACATGACCCTTTCGCTTTAAAAGGCCACCCCAAAAATGAAAAAAAAAGTTATTGGGTTTGGCCGGGGCCCCTGGAAACCCCGGGAACAAAAAAAAAAACTCGGGCATTTTTCCCTTTCCCCCCCACCCCAAAAAATAAAAAGGAGAAAAATTGCAGGAAATGGGGGGCCCCCTTGCTGAATATAAACTGGAGACATTTTTGGGCGTTGCTTTCACTTTTTTCCTAAAAAGGGTTCACGGTGGAACAACATAAAGCCCCTTTCCAGCAGTAAGATTTCCCAATATCCGTAGCGGCAGAAAGGCACAGCAGGAAAGGGGTTGGCGGGAAGGGCCTAAGGGGGGAAACCCAGGGAAAACTTTTTTTTTCCACTCCCCAAAAACCCCCAAATTTGAAAATGCAGGGGACACACACCCCAAACACACAGGGGGGACCCAGCTTAAAAAATCATGGTTGAAACGACTATCTGCGTTCAAACACCGATTTTTTTTTTGAAATGTGTTCCGGACCCAATGGGACTTTTTGGGTTTAACCCAAAAAAAGGGAAAAGGGAAGGGCCCCCCAAGCCGCTCCCCCCAAACCCCCAATTGAATTTGTTGCCTCCCCAAAGCCGGGTCCCCAGGTAAATATCTGACGGGAACCCTTTAAAAAAGCAAAAGCTGGGGGGTTCATTAACAGACAAACGAATCCCTTTTCCCCCACAGATAATTTTGGGATCGTTGACTTTCTTTCCAAGAGGGAATCGGCATGGACCCTATGTTTGTTTTGGGGCCCCCAAAATTTTCCCCGGAGGTCCCCCCAATTAGTTCCCGGTCTACTTAAAAAACCCTCTTCAAACAGAAAAGGGGTCCTCTAAAAAAACTTTTTTTTTTAAAAGGGATCATTTTTTTACTGCAATTTTTATTCCCCCTTTTCCCCAAAACATTCATTTTGCTTTTTTTGGATGTCCCGGAAAACTGAAAAAAGACAGAAAGGGGTTTTTCATGACAACCCCCGTTTTCCATTTACTCCCCTTTATTTTTAAAAATTTTTTGCCTTTGTAAAAATTTTTTTTGAGGTCATTTTGCTTGAGAAACAGCTATCAAAAATGGTCCTTTGGAAACAAAAAATGTGGTTTTAAGGGGGGAAATTTCCCCCATCAAAATTTTTTAAAGGGGGCTGGGGAAGGGTCAAAATTTTAAAATTTTTTTGGGGGGTCATGTTTGCCAAAGGGGTTTACGGGTTTAAAATTTTTATGGTTTTTTTTGGGAAAATGAAAATGGGGGCCCCTTCTAAGGGGGCCTTTTTCCCCATCAACAATTTTTTATAAGGGGCCTAAAAGAAAAGTCATATTTAAAATTTTTTTGGGGTCATGTTGTTTTTTTGGAGTTTTTAACAGCTAAAAATTCAAGGCCCTTTTTGGACCAAAAAAATTGGGGGGCTTCTAATTTGGCATTTTCCCATCAAAAATTTTTAAAAAGGGGGGCTAAAAGGGGGTCATTTTTTAAAAAATTTTTTGGGTCAGGGCTGCTTTGAAAGGGCAAGAAAAAAAAAAAAAAAAAAAAAAAAAAAAAATTAAAAAAAAAAAAAAAAAGCCCTTTTTTCAAAAAAAAAAAAAAAAAAAAAAAAAAAAAAAAAAATTTTGGGGGGGGGGTTTTAAAAATTTTTTTTTTTTAAAGGTTTTTTTTTTAAAAGGGGGGGGTTTTTTTTTTTTTTTTTTTCAGGGGGGTTTCTTTTTTTTTTGGGTTTTTTTTTTTTGGGGGGGGGGGGTTTTGGGGGGGGGGGGGTTTTTTGATTTTTTTTTTTTTTTTGAAGGGTTTATTTTTTTTTTTTTTTTTTTTTTAATTTTTTTTTTTTTCCTTTTTTTTATAAAAAAAAAAAAATTTTTTTTTGGTTTTTTTTTTTTAAGGGGGGGGAAAAAAAAAAAACTTTTTTTTCTTCAAAAAAAAAATTTGCCCCAAAGAAATTTGCTAAAGGGTTTTGTTTTTGGGTTTTGCTTTTCAGGGAAATTTTTTCAAAAAAAATACCCGGTTTAGGGACCAAACTTTTTTAAATGGGCCCCTATTGAAAAAAGACTTGTTTTTGCAAGATCAAAAAAACTTTAGTTTATCAAACCCCTGAAATTGAGACAACCCTTTTAAAATCCCAATTAAAAAAAGAAAAAAAGGGCTGGTAAAAATTCCTTTCCTATTTTAAAAATTGTTTTTCTGAAATTAAAAAAATAAAAAAATTTGGGCAGGGAAACCAAAAATAGCTGGTAAAAAAAAATTTCCTCTGAAATTGAACCAAGGGGGAAAAGGGAAAGGGGATTTGGGACCAGTTTGTAGGTTTTTTCAAGGACTTTGGGAGAAAGGGAAGCACGGCCCCAAAGAACAAAAAAAACGGGAGAAAAATTTTCCTCCACCCGGGTTTGAAAAAAAAATGATAAAAAGGGGAAAGCCAAAAAAAAGGGCCCCTGGGGGGAAAACGGGGGAGTTTTTAACCCCCCATTTAATTTTCCAATTAAAAGCCCCAAATTGGTCTGTCTCTAGGGAGGGGAAAGCGCTACCCGGGGTTCTTAAATGATTTACGAGGAAGGCTGGGGGTTTTTTACCTCCCACTTCCCCCCTTTTCCGCATTTCTTTTTTCAGGGGGGGGCTTTTTTTTCTTTTGCTGCGGTTCAATAAGGGCATTTTTACCGTTTTAAAAAATTTACAACGCTACCTTTTGGGCTCCCCCAACCCCCCACGGCCCCCCTGAAGTCTGGCCCTCAGTGGATCCTGTTTTTTAAACAGATGGCGACGGGAAAGCATTTGGCCCCTCCACCCTTGGGGGGAAATCGGGAAAAGTTTAACAAATTTTTTTTTAAAAAATCAGATTTTAAAAAAAAGGTGTTTTCTGGGGGGAAAAGTATGTAAAAAAGGGGGCCCCAGGGCGGGACCCAAATTGCACAATTTGGGGGTTTTTTAAAATTTTTCGGGGGGGGCTGGAGTCACTATGGGATGGGCTTTCATTTGATCCCCCCGGGGGGAGTCTTTTCCCCAAAATAAAATAAAAGAAAAATTTTGGAGGAAAAATTTTTAAAAACCCATTAAATTTTGTTTGGGCTAAATTTAGTTTCGGGAAAGCCAGGAGGGAAAATGCCCCTCAACTAAGAAGTTTTTTGGGGGATAAATTTGGGAAAAATTTTGTTCTTATTAATGGGGTGGGCGGAAAAATTTTAAACCAAATCAAAACCCGAGTAAAAAATAACCTTTAAAAACTCCCGGGGGGAGGGGTTTTAGGGTTGTAGTTATCACACTTGAAAAAAAAGCAAGAATGAAAAATAATGTAAAAAAATAAAAAAAATTTCCCCCAAAAATAAATTTTTGGTAAAAAAATTGTCATTTATAAAAAAAAATATACAAAAATGTAAAGGTCCCCACTGTACAAAAATATAATATGGCCAAAACTTCGTAAACTGGGGTAAAAAAAAGGTTTCAGGGGTAAAAAGGGTGCGGTACAGGACAAATTAGTCAAGTCCAGTGAAACAAAAAGGGTTTGGTTTCAAAGAACCCTTTTATTTCCCCCAACATTTTTTAACTGGGGGGTCGGGAATTTTTAAAATGGTCTTCTGCGGTACGGGGACAGGTATGGGTCTATGTCCGGAAATTTAAAAGGGTTGGTTGAAAGACCCCTTTTTTTCCCGGGCACTTTTTGAATTTTGGGGGAAAATTCGGGTTTTGGGATTCAGGCGGGGCCCCCCAAGGCCAGATATGTAAAATTTTTCCCCCAGTGAAAAAAAAATTTGGTGGTTGAAAATCCTATTTCGGGGCACTTTTTTAAAATCTGGGGGTTTCCAAAACTTTTTAATTTTGGTCATTCCGGTACCAGTACGATATACCCAATTCCAGTTAAACAAAAAATGGTGGTTAAAAGACTCCTTTTTCCCCGGCATTTTTTAAAATCTGGGGGTCATTGCAGGTTTGGGGGCTCATGCGGGTGACCCAGGCCCGGTATAGTAAAAGTCCATTTAAAAACAAAAAAATTGGTGGTTGAAAATTTCCTTTTCCCAGCACTTTTTAATCTGTGGGTCAGACGGTTTTTAAATGGTCAAACTGCTTTTTACGGGAAAGAGATAAAAGTTAATTTCCAATTTAAAAAATTTGGTGGTTCCAAAGACCCCTTTTTCCCCGGGCACTTTTAAAAATTTGGGGGTTTCAAACAGGTTTAAGGGTTTCTTTACTGCGGTCCGGGAAAATTTTTAAAGTAAAAGTTCAGTTCAAACTAAAATTTGGGGGTTTCAAAAAAACCCCCTTTTATCCCAGCACTTTTTTAAAATCTGGGGTCGGGACAGGTTTAATGGCATACTGTTTTAAAAAAAAAACGGGAAATAGTCAATGTTCCCATTTAAAACAAAAAATGGGGGTTTTAAAAGGGGGCTCCTTTTCCCCCATTTTTTTAATCGGTGGGTAAACGGGGTTTAAAGGGCCCAACGGCTGAAGGGGGGAAACGGGATTATTTTAATTTTCCAACAAAAATTTGGGGGTTTCAAAAACCCCTTTTTCCCCGGCATTTTTTAATTTTGGGGGGTCCAAGGCGGTTTAAGGTCATACTGCGGCCCCGGAAAAAGGTATATTCAAGGGTCCTTCAACAAAAAATTTGGGGGGTTTCCCAAAGACCCCTTTTTCTTGAATTTTTTTAAATGGGTCAGACAGTTTTAATGGTTATAAGTGGTACAGAAAAAAAGGTAAACCAATGCCCATTTCAAAAAAAAATTGGGTGGTTGATAAAGCCCCTTTTTTTCCGGCCCCCCTTTTTTAAATTTCGGGGGTCATGCGGGTTTTCCGGGGCTCATGCTGCTTTTCCCAGGCCCAGGGAATTAAATTGTCCCATTTCCCTTTTAAAAATAAAGGTTTTAAAAACCCTACTGCCTTCTGGCACTTTTTAAATTTTTGTGGGTGAGGCGGGTTTTTAAGGGGTAAAGCGTGGTAAAAGGGAGGGGGAAAAGGGTTAAATTTCGGGTGAGTTTTTTTCTGTGGTTTTTTAAAAACCTAATTGTTTTGCCAAATTTTCCCCTTACCCCATTTTTGGTTTTGTTTTGGATTTTTAAATTTTCCCCAGCTTCCCCAAACCCCGGGTTTTGGGTGTAAAAAATTGAAGGGGGTTGTTCCCCCTCCCATAAAACTTTAATGGCCCACCCGGCGAAAAAAATCTATTATCGACTATCGGATATTTTTAATTTTTTATAATTCCCCGATTTTCACTATCAAAACCCGTTTTACGGCATTTTAAAACGAAATGGGTTTTCCTTTCACTTTTTCCTAGTGTATGAAAAATTTTTTGGGATTTTGCAAAAAAGTTTTTAAAAATCCCTTTAAAAAATTTTCTTCCTTCTCATTTTTTCCGGGGGCATTTGGCAAATATAAATAATTTTGGTAATCCTAATTGACCTAAAACAGGTAAGATTTATTCTGATTTCATATCATATAGTGAGAAAATCATGCATATGTGTCTTTTTATATAGTGCATGTAGTTTTCTGGTTTCAGCTGCATATCTATCTATCTGTGTGTGTGCACAAAAGAACAGAGAAGGGGCCACAGTGCTGGAGTAATGCTGTGAACTCTTTTTTTTAGATTAGTGGGGTCCCGCAGATTTTCCGTCCATTGATCATATAGTTATGGCATATGCTAGAGATATGCTATTTCTTTACAAGTGAATACCTTTTAAATATCTTCTGATTTATGTTAAACTGGTTATTTTTCTTTCCTCCAAGTGTGATAATGAGTTCCATCTGGACAGATTTCCTTAATCCATAACTTGTTAGGATTTAGATCCTATAATTACATTTTTGGCATCTGAAAACAAGGTTGCATAGTTTGCAATTTTCAAACATAATAAGTTTTTCTATAAAAAAAAATACAGTGTTTTAAAGAGACTCCAAATCAACCACAGAAAGAAATATTTAAAAGGCAAGATTTTCTGCAGGTGGTCTTGTCGATATCAAGCAAAAAAAAATCATCTATAGTATTTTTTTTGCATTATCCTCTCCTTTCAGACTGTGAGAAGATACTGGTCAACTATTTTGTATGTACTAGTACATATAATTTGGTGCAATTTGTGCAATGTTTATTAAAATGATATAAAACAATGGGGCACATTTTTCAATGGTGTCTAACTGTAAGACAGTTTTAAGTTAGACCAGACAGTCTTACAATGCACCACTTTTATCACAGTGTTGATCTGGTACGGGTTAGAGCTGTCTAGTCTAAGTTTGTACCATCTTTAAGTTGGCTTACTTTTACACCACTAATGGGACAGAATTTTGGCGCATTTTTTTGTCGTATTTTAAGCCATGCCCCTTTCTCATGAACCGACACACCCTTTTGTTGAGGCCACACCCTCTTTGTTGGACGAGGCGCAGAAGCATCTGAAACTGTCTAAAACATATAATAAATGTGGCGTAAAGCTTGTAACACATTCTGTTTGGTGCAGATTGTGCCAGATTTCTGGCACAACCGCCTTGATAAATGTGCCCCAACAGGCCTTAGGCTTGAAAACTGTCTAGCAGTAAGACTGTCTTTGTTGCCCATAACACCCAATCAGAGCTCAGCTTTTATTTCATGTAGTGCTCTAGAAAAATAAAAGCTGAGCTCTGGTTGTTATGGGTAACAAAAACAGTTTTGCTTTACTGCTTGTTTTTGCTTTACAGTTTTCATGCATAAGACCCAGTGTTTATTAGTCAAACAGCCAATACGCTTAAAAGGGTTATTCCTGTGTGAGGACACAAGATCTTTAAACTTTCAGCTCTCTCCTTATACATCTATTGGAGTTCCAAGTACAGTTGATTACACTAACTTGGCTGTACTCAGAATTTCCACAGAATGAACAGAGAGAAACCGAGCATGTGCAACCACCAATCCATTCTCCATAGTAGAAGCAGCAAGATCATATTTCTCCAAAAACATCCAAGTTTTTTTTTTCTTAAATGAGCATAGGTGCACACTGCTGTGACAGGAAAATACAAACACAATCCAATAGCAGCAGCAGCAGATTGTGTTTGTATTTTACTGCCACACCAGTGTGCAGTGTTCATTTTTTTTTTATTTTTCGGATGTGCAGACCAAACATTGTTTTTCCAGACTGTTTGTATGCGGGAGTGGCTGTCCCCACTTTGGCTCTGCCCACCTACACAGGTTTTTAAATCAATGCAAAATAGCTTGTAGCTGAGGTCTTCTCTCCCTGAAATGTAGAGGCCTGAACAGGCACCAAGACAGGTAACATATATCGTAGGATCCCACCTGTATTGAGGTCACCTTACCAATGGCAGGTGGGCTTATACAGTTTTGATTAAAAATGTGCACTAACAACCTCACATTTTCATGTATGTAAAGTAGCAGAAATGCTTTTTCAAAAATTCCTATGTTTATTTTGACTGTTTTTATTGCTAGTAAAGTGCTGCTGATATTGGATTGTGTTCATATTTTACTGCCACACTAGCATGCACCTATGCAGATTTTTTATTTTTTTTTAAACAACCTTTTGGATGTGCAGACCAAACATTGTTTTTCTAGACCATTTTATGAAATCCAGAAGCTCTCTCTCCACACGTCTATTCAGCAGCTCCACTAAGCCACGTCCTCCCAACCTAAATTTAAATAAACACTCCCTGACAATATCCCTCTTTGACGATTTTATTAAAGACATAGATCCAACGCTTTTCCAAAGTAGTCCAACACATCTGATGTAGTGCAAAAGGGAAACCTGCAAAAAAAAAAACATAAACGCTATAAACACACACATGTATAGGCTGGATAGGTTATCCAGCGCCCAGGAAAACTGAGTGATGCCACATCCCCCCAGAAACCCACTTTAATATTATAGGAAAGCTGGATACTTGCTTCGGATGATAGGATCTGGCACCCAAAAAATCTGAGTGACATCTGCAACAGCAGGCACCCAACTTTCTTATTGTAGAAAAGCAGAGGTGCAAGTGGCAGAGGATGTGCATAGAGTTGAAAAAGCTCACTATTGTCCGGGACCCCCTGGCATGTGTGGGCCTGGTTCGTGGCAGTTAATGTTTTATATGAGGCACAAAGAAATCTCAGTTCAAATGGTAACCTACGCTAGACAAGCTTTCTCGCCTTTCCAGCCCCCATGTCTCAGTGTGCTGCTGATCCGTTTATGTGTCTTTGCGGCCATTGTTTGTGGCTACCCCATAAGCCACATGACTGAAAAGTAGTTAATGACCAGAACATTTTTTTTGTTTTTGTCTCCTTGCGTTTCAACAGTTGTAACTTTTTATTTTTTCAGTGACGCAGTTGTATGAGGCCTCGTTTTATTCGAGACAAGTTGTACTTTGTGGGAGAATAGTTTAAATTCACTTATAAATAATTGCAGAATCTTTTTCAATTTTTTTATGTTTATTTAAAAAATGTTTTACACCATTCACATTTCACACAGCTGCAGACGAACAAAATAAAATGCCCAACGTCAAAAGACGTTGGGCAGTCATTAAGGAGTTAAGGTACTGATTTGTGTTTTGATCTTTTTGGATGTCTTTTCTGTGGGGGAGTGACTACCTCCATTTTGCCTCCAATATGTAGACCTAGAAAGGCCCAAATTGAAGCGAGAAAGCTAGTCTATTGTAGATCCATGCAACCCAGAAATAATTAAATAAAAAGTGTTAAAGTAAAATGAACCATTCAAAACTTCAGCTTGCCCTGAGTAGAATGACCCCTTACACAGTTCCAACAATAGAAACAAAAGACCACATGTATGAAAGCTGTCTAGGTCTAAAACGCTCTTTGCTGCCCATAGCGACCAATCAGAGCTCCCTTTTTTTTTCAGAGCACTATATGAAATGAAAGGGGCCCTCTGATTGGATGCTATGGGCAACAAAGTGTGTTTTAGACCAAGACAGTTTTCATAAATGTGGCCCAAAAAGTCTTGGGACACATTTGGTAATGCAAAGCAAAAAAAGGGCAACAATTATAGAAATTTTTATTGATAGAATTGTATTGACCTATAGAATAAATTTAACATGTTATTTATACTGCACTGTGAATTCCATAAAAATAAAACTCCTGAAATAAATTGTACACTGCGTTTTTGTTCCTTTTCAATACTTTCCCAACACATTGTTTGGTGCATTGAATAGAATTACCAAGGAATACAACTTGCTCTGCAATGACAATCAATCCTAAGGACTTTGTTCAAATAAAAGTATAAACTTATGGGTATTGGGGAAAATGAGAATGAAAAAGGAAATTAAAAAAAAAATGGGCGGGCATAGATTTACTCCACTTATTGCTCCATTTTCTGTCTCAAAACATAAACAAATTATTAGTTATTGGCCACACCTCCTACCAGCAACACCTTTTCTTGAAACTTCAAAGTATTTAGTTTGTTTCCATCTTTTTCTTATACAGAATGACTTTAACTAAAAAAAACTGTTGCCAAAAAAAGTGAGCAAACAAGGCCTTAGAACTTGTTACTGAAGGTATTGCTTTAACTAATTTGAGTCACGGTGACTTCTGGTCTCAGAGCTTTGGTTATATTCTTCCGATGTTCAAAAGTCATACCTTTTTCATTTCTTTCCTTAATTATAATAATGAATATTTTTATTAATTAATATTTTTTAATGGTACCATTAAATGCACCATATAACACTTTTAACTGTTTATCTTTTAAGTAGAGTGTAATAAAATTTTGACTTTGGTTTTTGGGTCTTGTTTTCACCATTTACCAAGTTAAACATGCGGGATTAATGGCATGCTACCTATTCTGTAAGCCAGCATTATTATGTGGATATCAATAGTTTTTGTTATGTTTTACTACTTTTAAAAAATAAAAAACTTTATAAAAAATAAACCTTATAAAAAACCTTATAAAAAATAAAAAACCCTATTTTGAGACCTACAGCATTATTTGTTTGTTATTTTGCAGACCTAACTTTAGTTTTCATTGGTACTATTGTATTTTAGAAAAGGAAGACTTTTTAGTCAATTTTATTACATTTTTGCTGGATGTGAGGTGACATATAAGCAACCGCAAGGCCATACTAAAGACTGAACCCATTAGGAAGCAACACAGGTCCCTGTGCTACATGGGAAAGATATAACAGGTGCAGATAACTAATGAGCAAAAGCTCACACACCCCTCCACTAGGGGAACAACTGCATATAGTGGTCACTGCATCAACTAATACCTCATATTTGATATTTTTCCATTATGTAATTTTCTTGCCCTAAATACTGGGGAACAGAGGGTGTCAGTATTTCGTTTTGGACACCTGAAAAGTGCTGGGCAGCTCGGCCAATCGAATAGTAGAGGCATTATATGTTGTAAGCCAGCATGGTGCACCACACGTATCTGTATAAATGGCACCCTTTGTATCACCTTATCTGTATGCAATTATAATACTAGCAACCACCCCCTCATACATAGAAGGCGTGTGAGTGGTTTCTTATTGGTATTTTTTCATTTGTGCAGTTTTCCCATGTATTATACTGTGGCTTTTTGCATACTGGTGTGCACTGGTACCTACTTAAGGTGCAGTTTTTTATCATTCAATTGCTCCCCTAATGGAGGGATGTATGAGCTTTTGCCCATTAGTTACCTGCACCTATTATAACTATTCCATGTAGCACAGGGGCTGTATTGCCACCTACTGGGTTCAGTCTTTAGTCCAGCCATTGAGCTGTAATTATGGCCTTGCGGTTATGTTTTTGAGTAAATAGTATGCCCCATTTTTCTGTGATCTTTCTGAGGTGACATAAAAAAAACAATTCTAACATTATTTACATATTTTTTCACTACATTTATCATGGGGGTAAACTGCATAATGTTTTAATAGTTTGGACTTTTTTTCTTACTATGATTTTTTTTCAACTTTTAAAAACTGAATTTTTAAAAATATTTTTCAATGCTACTATGGGTCAGCACTGGTTTTGATCACTAGTACAATACACTGCAATACTTCTCTATTGCAGTGCAATGTGCTGAAGCATAGAAGACCTGGAACCCTTGACTACGTTCCCGGCTTTTATGAAAACAATTGCAGCTAAGGGTGAGCTAATTGGGTGACAGAAAAGGTTCCTCCATCTAATAGTTTACAATTGATAGCAACATCTAAGAAATGAAATGGCCAGGATTGTAGCTATTTCATGTTGTTGTAAGCAGTTGTCAACTTTAAGGAGACAAGAACAAAATAGCCAGTTCACCTTATTCGCAGCAAAGTGAAGACCTCTATTGCCATCCATGGATGAATCCATGCCCCAAGAAGCGTATATAGTAATGTAAGAAGATAATTCACAATGATCAGAACCAGTACAGGTAAAGTAAAATAAAGATATTTAATTGAAAAGCTTTGTCAATACAGTGCACAAAAAATCAGAGTTGTCAGCTATATACAGCCAGCACCCAACGTATACAACAAGATGATTTTATATGTAAACTTTTTTTTTTATCCCTTTGCTTGTTTCATCTGCTACATTACCTCTTTAATTAAACGTGCATGTCTAATTGACTTGGAAGAACAGAAGTCCAATAAATGATATGCGTTCTCAAATCAGAAAAAGTCTCAGGCCATGTTCACACGGTGTATTTGCAGGGCGTAATTACGCCCCGCAATTACGCCGTGTGACCGGGGGCGGGGCGGGAGCGGGGGAATGAGCAGGAAGCCGGCACTTCACCGGCCCATAGACTTGAATTGCCAGCGGCGCGTATACGCCGCTGGTAATTCACATGTCAATTATCTCCCCGTCCGGCGGCTTCGCCGGGCGGAGAGAGGAGACGTAATCCATAGTTCTCTATGAGAACTGTGAATTACCGTAATGAATGGGCCCTTTTCGGCCCGTAATTGGCGCACTTCGGCGCGTAATTACGGACCGAAATACGGCCCATTTTAAGCCGTGTGAACATGGCCTTAGGGCGCTTTCACACAGCGCAGTTTTGGTACCGTATTAACTGTGCTCCATTTAAACTGTCTTTATTACCAGCAAGCTTTTTTCAGTTGTCTAAAGGCCTCGTTCACACGGCTTATTTCAGAACGTATTTACATCGGATTGCCGATTGTAAATACGTTCTGAAATCAGTTGAAAATCAGTTGCAAATAAGTGCCACTAAGTGTGGCACGTATTTGTAACTGATTTCCCGACGGATTCACCATCCCCATTCATTGTAGGTGGTGAATCCGTCCGTAAATAATTGACATGCACATTGTTTTTCCGTCCGGATTGCCGTCGTCAATCCGCGGCGGCAATCCGGCACGGAAATACGCGTCGTGTGAACGACGAGCCGTATTCTCTATTGAAATCAATAGAAAATAGGCTGTTACTTATTTCTGACTGATTTGCCGACGGATTGACGATCGTCAATCCGTCGGCAAATCAGCGGCGAAATAAGCCGTGTGAACGAGGCCAAATTGTTCAGAAAAGTGTTTCAAGTAAGTAATCAATTACTGTGTGTGAAGTCTTGTGGATTACAAACACACTCATTGATAACTCACCTTCTAAACACTTTAGATAAGTGAAAGAAGCTTGCTGGTAAAAAGGCAGTTTAATTGGAGCGCAGTTAAAACTGCAACAAAACTGCACTGTGTGAAAGCACCCTTAAGAAATGCTAATTGTTTTGATAAACAAATGTATAAGATTTGTAAACCACCTGTTACCTCCTTGATTTCCAGATACCTTGCTTGGCTGATAAACAACTGATACACTTATGTGACTATTTGCCTGGCACGTGAAATCGAGCAATCTGGTTTACAGATGGAGGAAATTAACCCTGCTACTTTTTAATTTCTTGGATTGTTTATAAAGCTGTTTGTTAATAGCAAATTAAATAACCACAAGCAAGTAAAATGTTCATTATGTAAATATTGTTCTAAACATTTTCTAGATTAAAAAAAAGATTAAAAGTTAAAAAGTGTTATTACACATAATCTTATTCAATTGTTATTCATTAATTTAAAATCATAAAATAGTAAAGGATCCCTTTAGGTTTCAACCATTGTTGTTGTTTTAAAAATATTTTAGAGGCCAGAAAACCCCTTTAACCCCTTCACGTATGCATACGTCTAAGGTCGTCTGGGGGGTTCACGCCCCTGGACGTATACATACGTCCTGAGGATCGCGCGAACTCTAAAGCAGAGTTCGCGCGATCGCCGCGGGGTGTCAACTGTATATAACAGCGGACATCCCGCAGTGTCGGCCCCGACCCGCGATCACTACGTGAGGGAGTGGGGGGTGGGGGGCGATTAACCCCTTAATTATCGCTCCTCCTGCGTCTCTGTCGGCGGCAGCAACTGCACGGATCGCTCGATCTGTGCAGCTCCTGCCTTCTGACAGACAGCTCGGAAGGCATAGAATGCCTTCCAGGTTGTCTGTGACGTCACGATGCCCGGCCGTGCCCTGTGGGCATGGCCCGGCATCGTGACTGACAGTTACCATAGGAACCAGTGCACAGCAACAAGCTATGCACTGATTCCTATTGAATGAGAGATCTAAAGATCTCTCATTCAAATCCCCTATGGGGAAAAGTAAAAAAAAAAAGTGAAAAAGTAAAAAAAAAGTAAAAAAAGTGAAAGACAGGTAAAACACAAACACAAAAAATAAAATAAAAAACACGTACACCGCCCTTTTCCCCTTTACAAACGCCAATCGCCCCAAAAAAGATAAAAAATAAATAAAGTACCTGTATTTGGTATCGCCGCGTGCGTAATGACCTGCCCTATAAATCTGTCATGTTAATTTACCCGTACGATGAACGGCATAAAAAAAAAAAAAAAAAAAACAATCACAGAATTAAGATTTTAGTTCATCCCGCAGCACATAAAATGGAATAAAAGTGATCAAAAACTCCTATAAATGCCAACGTTGTACCAATTAAAACGTCAGTTCATCCCGCAAAAAAAAAATCCTAACTAGAGATGGGCGAATTTCCCGAAATTCGGTTCGTTCACTTCGCCGGATTTCTCGGCAAAAAATAACTTCTTTCCGAATTACTTCGGGACGAATCATGTTAAAAAACAGCTATTTCCAGGCTGCACAGAGCCTGCAGGGAGCTGTAGAACGTTGTGCCATGCTTAAATATGCAGAGGGAGCTTGGTTTGGTCTTCATACAATGTTGTGTTTTAGTATGACACGCACATGACTGCCGCCGCTCTTAGAATCGCTTCACTATAAAATTCCCTGGGCACTTAAGAGGGCAAAACAGACCAAAAAACTCAAGCGGGAATGTAGACTGATAAAGTCATGCCAGAGAAAGCTGGAAAAAAAACAAGCTGAGAGCTCAGGTGGAATCATTTGTGACAGAGTGTGTAGGTGACGGCTGCAGCCACAGCTTCATGAGGTCAGAGAGTGGCACAATGACATTCTGGAGGTGGAAAAAAACGGGAGTAGCCCAGAGTGCACAGTGACACAGGGGTTTTGGGGCAGGGGAGCAGCAGCACAGCATGAGGCAACAGGGCAAAATGACTTTTCTGGGGGTGGAAAAAAACGGAATGGGTCACAGATGGCACAATGACACAGTGTGGAGGTCACGGCGCAGCACATGAGGTCAGACAGTGGCCAATGACAGAGTGTGAGGTCAAAAGCAGCAGCCCACAGCGCATGAGGTCAGACAGCGGCACAAGGACAGAGTGGGGAGGACACGGCAGCAGCAGCAGAGTCAGACAGTGGCACAATGACAGTGTGAGGTCACAGCAGCAGCCCAAAAGCAGCAGCACAAGGTCAACAGTGGCACAATGACACAGTGTGTGGTCACGGCAGAGCCCACACAGCAGCATAGGTCAACAGGGGGCAAAATCACATTCTAGGGGCAAAACAGGAGAAAGCCACATAGGGGACAATGAACATGGAGGGTCACGGCAAGCCACAGCACAGCAGAGGTCGGGCAGTGGCAAAAAGACATTCGAGGGGGAAAACAGATAGGCCACGAGTGGGACAATGACACAGTGTGGATCAGGGCAGCAGCCACAGCAGCGATGAGGTCAACGTGGCACAATAAGGTGTGAGGTCACGGCATCAAATGTGGGCTGAGGCAGTATTTGAACCCAACCATTTCCAAAATTTGGGGCGCCCAGGGCGATGTAGTCACCCTAAGGCTTTGGTTTTGGGGAAAACCCGGGGCCGCCACCCTTTTCACTTGAAAAAGGCAGCTTTCCACATTTCCCAGGACAAGCGGGTTCTCCGGGTAACGAGGGCCCCCCGCCACATGAACACCCCTCTGATGCCACACACGGGCCAGGCAGGACACTTCTCCACTGCAAACTCGGCAAGTTGCGGCCACACATCCAGTTTGGCTGCCCATAGTCCAGGGGATCTTCTAACTGGGTGGCAAAGTGCTGTCCAAGTAGGCCACCACCTGTTGGTTCAGGGTCTGCTCCAGGTCCTGCTGCTGCTGCTGGCGACTGCCCTCCTCACTAAGGCGGGTGAAGGAAGCTGCGCATCAGTGCCTCCCCCCTTAGGTTGCTGCGGGTGGAGCTGGTGCTGCTCCGACCAGCCACCTTCCCCCCGGCAGCCACGCAGTAGTATGTGAGCGCAGAAGAACCCCCCGGTCAAAACCTGTCAGAGGAGGGACGATGCCGCAGAGAGGCAGCAGCCAACAGACTCCGGAGGATTTCCTTATAGTATTTGAGTTTGTCCTCACTCTCAATAGCTGGGAAAAAGGCTCCCATTTTTGGACCATAGCGAGGGTCCAATAGGGTGGAGAGCCAGGAGTCATCCCTCTGCCGGGGAGCTGACTATTCGGCTGTCACTAGCCAGGCAAATCACATGCTGCGGGCCATCTGCACAAGGGGACTCGGAGGGGCTCCCTGCCTCCATCTCCACTGTAAACTGCCAAGGGTGCTTGCGGGTAAATCTGCCTCGTCTTCCTCATCTCACTACCTCCCCAGCGCTCCTGCCCCTCCTCTCTTTTTCACCTGGGTAGAAAATCCACTCATTTCACCAGACAATGCTTCTGCTCCAATTTCCTCCTCCTCCCCTTTCCCTTTCAGTCCCCACAGACTCATGTGGCCGCGAGATGTAGTCCCACATCTCCAGTCCCCTTCCAACAGATTTTTCAGCATTTTGTTCCAGGACATGAAGCAGTGGAATGACGTTATTCATCCTGTAGTCCTGGCAACTGACAAATAACGTGGCCTTTCCCCGAATGGCCTCAACAAACGGCAGGTGTTCCCCGCATGAGCTGCCACTGGCTGACATCAAAGTTAAAACAGGGGAGTATTCCTGTCTCCTGGATCACAAAAAATCGTTAATGGCCTTTCTCTGTTCATAAAAGTCGGTCCAAAATGTGCAGGCTGAATTCCCCAAAGGGTGGGAAACATCGCATATCAAGTGTGTTGGGGAGGGCCGTTCTGCCGCTGCAACTCGAGGAGGGTTTTCCCGGCTTTGTAGGAATGGATGAAGTGCATGCACAGTTTCCTGTCCATTTTCAGAATCTTCCCGAAGATCGTGGAAGACTTCAGCAACCTTTTCCACAACCAGATTGAACACATCGCCATTCCCGGGCGCATGGGCCATCCCTCCTTGGTGCAGTCGCGGAAAACACCATGTTCCCCCATTGTTTCCCTCATCATGGTTCCGATTTGCAGTGGGCGCGGAGAAAGCCACACATCGATTTCTTTGCTGCAATGACCGGAGCAGTTCCTCCCCTGTGTGACTTTGTTCGCCGAGGCAAGCCAGGTGTAAAAATGCGTGACACCGCTGTGCCCTACACATTGGTATGATGGAGCAGTACTTGTGGAGGCTGAGATGGTGGTGGGGGTGGAGGAGGAGGAGGCGGACATGGGCGCAGGTGCAGCAGTTTGACAACGTGGAGGAGAAAGCGGCGTCTCATGTCCAAGTTGTTGGTGTGCCTGGGCAGGAAGCACATTCACCCAGTGGGCCATAAAGGACATTTACTGGCCCTGACCGTTAGTTACAGCCCCCAACGTCCGTGCCTGCCGTGCACCTTGGAACAAACTGATAAGCTCAAGGACTGGCGCACCTTCTGTTCTACATATTTATGAAGTGCTGGTACTGCCTTTTTGGAAAAGAAATTACGGCTTGGAACTCTCCATCTCGGCACAAGCCATTAGTTCTCTGAATGGTGCAGAGTCCACCATTTTGGAAAGGGAGGACTGCAGCACCAACAACTTGGACAGGAGTACGGTCAGCTTCTGCACCTTAAGGATGGGTTGTACGCAACTGTTGTCTCTTTGCAATCGCCTCGCTGAACGACTGCTGGCGCCATGAGTAGCTAGGAGCAGGAGCATCTGGGCCGGGGGATGAAAGTCAAAGAGAAACAGCTCCCTTCTGCAGAGATGGTGGAGCCTTG
>JAODAL010030844.1:0-49336 GCA_025379985.1 Phyllomedusa bahiana | reverse complement strand
AAAGCACATCTAGCTGTAAATTACGGGGGGGGAGGGGGAGGGGGGGGGGGGGCCCCGGGGTGAAACGGGCAAGTCTATCTAATAAAGAACATGGATAAATTCCCAAGACTTAGTGTAGAATTGAGTGGAAATCTTATTTTTAAAACGTTTGCTTTTTAAATTTTTTTTTCCCTGGATATTGGGCGCTAAACTTTATTGGTTTACACTTTTTCTAGTAACTGAGGTTCTTTGTTAGTGAAAAACTCCATTTTATTTCAGTAAATTTAGATATGTGTTATTTTTTTTTTCCCCTTTAAACCCCTGTGACGTTGATTATCCACCTTGCAGTTAAAATTAAAACCCAGCATTTTGTAGTCAGCACATGTTGTTTGTTGCCAAAAATCCCGTGTAATACAAAAAACATAACAGTTAGTTTTTTTTGTATTGCGCCCCAGATTGTACTTTGACGGCATCCACGAAAAATTTAAACACAATTCTATGCACCCAGGTGAATTGAAAGGGTGCAAAAATACCGTGTATCTACGAAAACTAACGTTATGTGTTTTTTGATTTTTGCAACCCGCATTTTTTCATTGAGAGATCCCGTAATTTTTTAAACGCAATTCATATTCACCAAGGTGAATTTGGGGGTGAAAAAAATTTACGTTATTATACCAAAAATAACATTTTCGTTTTTTTTGCTTTTGCGCACCCAGCATTGTTCTTTGAGCAGACCCACGTAAATCTTAAAACAGAATTTATATTACCACGGGGTGAATTGAAAAGGTGAAAAAAAAATAGTTTTTTATACCAAAACTAACGTTGTGTTTTTTGACTTTTGCACCCCCGGGTTTTGTTCATGACGCAGCATCCACGAAAAATCTTAAAACGAAATTCTATTTTTCCCCCAAAGGTAAATTTGAAAGGTGATAAATCCCGGTATCATCGAAACTACAGTTACGTGTTTTTTGACTTTTGCGCACCCGTTTGTTATTGACCAGCTTTCCGTAAATCTTAAAACGGGAATTTCTATGTAACACAGGTAAATTGAAAGGGGTGCAAAAAATACAGTGTTTTACAAAAAAACAAAACGATACAGGCATAAAAGACCCCCTTTTCCGGCACTTTTTTAATTGGGGGTCAAAAGGTTTAATGGTCATCTGGGGTCCGGCAGGTATAGTAAAATGCCCAGTGAAATAAAATGGTGGTTGAAAAACCCCTTTTTGCGGCACTTTTTAAATCTGGGGGTATAGGTTTGGGGTCATGCTGTTTCCGGGAAGGGATATTCAATGTCCAGTTCAAGTAACATGTGGTTAAAATTCATACTGCCTTCGGGCCTTTTTAATTTGTGGGTGTGCAGGTTTATGGGTCAGGCTGTGGTACAAGAAGGGATGTAAAATAGTTGTGACTTTTTTTGTGACTTTTAAAAACCTGTGTTGCCTAAGATGTGCACGTATCCATTGACTTTTGTGGTGTTAATTTGCTTCCCACCCTTGTTTGGGTTTTAATAATAAAGGTGTTGTTGCTCTCCCATAGACTTTAATGGTAATCGCTCATAATCGATGCTCACTATCGAAAAACCTTATCGATAGCTACCGACTATCGACTATCGCTCGATCTCGATAGCCAACGCAATCGCTCAACACTAATTTTAACCCATTTCTTGTCACTTAAATGCTGGGTAAAACACATTACATTTTAAAATAACACCCCATTATTAGTGTATTCTGATTCATCTTAAGAGGGTTTGGTTCACTTGTGAACTCGCAGTCCATTCTAAAGAGAACTAATAGAGATACCATCCCAATATATGTACTTCAGTGACAACATTTCATACAAACAAATTCTTATGGTAAAGAGCGGAAAAGCTCGCTGGCGCACTCTATTGGATATAATAATCCTCAATTTTCATGTGACTCAAAAGAGTCTTGCAATGTAAAATGGATTGAAGCCAAGCCAGTGAAGTTCATCTACAGATAGCCCCCCTTCAGTATAGATTAGAACTTACTGGCTGGCTCGGTGAGAGGTGAGTGTGGCTTAGAAGGGGTAATGTATCTCATTGGCGAGAATGAGCACCACGTCGGTATCTGAAGATTTAATTTGCCTTCTTCGTCTCACGTTGTATTTTGCATATAAACTAAGGCGTATGGTAAACATTCCATACGTTCATCCACAAAGGATTCTGGACAGCTATGTGTGGGATACCAGTGAAAGAAAGGGAAATTTCACTGATGGAATCAACTGACCTATGGTTAGGAAGATTAATCTATACTTTTTTTGCCATTTCAAATTCATCACAAAGTGGTTAGTTTTAACTGCATTGTTTATTGGTTTGACATAACCCTAATAACTTCAAGCAGTTAAACCATTGTTGGAATAGTCCACCAAAAATAAACAATGACAGGGTGTCCAACTGGTCGGAACTAAATACCAGCTGTAGTCTGTGAGTGAACAAAGCAGCTAGCACTACCACCACCAAGGGAATTTAAAGGAGTTGTCCACATTATTTAAAAAAAACAAAAAAATACATACTCAGTGTGATGAAATGAAATATAATTTGATACAGCTTGATCACTGGATTATGAAAGGTCAGGGGAAACAAATGCTCCATCAGGCAGGAAGTGAGTCGCAGCATATGGTCCTGCTTCAAAAGGCCCTATAACCAATTTTCACACGTTTCACACAGATACCTTGGAGGCAATGACAGCTATATAGAGAGGTGTGAAGTGGTTCAAAGGAGATTTGGCAGACACCAGGTGCCGAAGTTCCATAAAGAATTATGGAATAACCGTACATCACAAGCACACCCCAACTTCATATTTTTAAATATGACAGCACCCCACACGCATAACTGTCACCCCTTCCTTTGTAGGACCAATGGTTAGAGATAAATGAGAAACTAGTACCAGGAACAGAATAACGACCCAGTGTTTGGTACCCAGTCGTAGCTTGGGTCCACCCAGTTCTGTTTGGTTTCCGGAAACCAACCTGTCCCCTTCCCCTGCCACGTTTAAAGCCCTTTTAAATGTCTAAAGGGCAGAAAAAGGGGGCCCTGGATGTAGCCCTTTCCTAGGGGGGGGGAGTCCCCCCCTGCCCCCGTGTTGTCTTTTTTGGGGAAAGCGGGGTATTAGCACCAGAACCCAGGGGCCCCCCAAAGAGGCCCCCTTTTTCCCCCTTTGTTATTTGTTTGTTTTGTGCGCCATAAGAGATTAAATTTTATAAAAAACTTTGACCCTGGTTTTCTGTTGCCAGATCAAGCTAAACCCAAATTTGTTTTGTCTACTTGGTGTCGAATTACGTTTTTCCCGGGAAGTTCCCATCCCTGGTTTCAGTCGGGCAATGGCCAGGCTTAAAAAACTAAAAAGGAACGGGTGGGCGGCCCAGGCCCTGTTTCACTGGTGCAGGGTAAAAACGATCTCCCCCGGCCGTTCAGGGTTGGGGCCCCCGGTTTGCTTGGGGGGTTCGGGCTTTGTTTTCCTTTCCCCATTTTTTCTCTCCAGGGGCTTGTCCCCCTTCTTGTCCCCTGGGTAAAACCCCACTTTTAAACGGGAAATTTTGCTTTGCCCCAATGTATTCCCCCTTCCCCCCTTAATTTCACCCCCACCGGACTCATGGGGCCCAGAGTGTAGTGCCGTCTCCACCCCCCTGCCAGACAAAATTTTAAAAGCATTTTTTGGACATGAAGGCGTGGAATGAGTTTTTCATTCCGTAGGTCCCTGGCGACTAAAAAAATAAGGGGGCCCCCTCAAAAGGGTTTCTCAAAAAAAGGAGGTGTCACGCTTTTGAGCTCCCATGGTGACATCAAATTTAAACACAGGGATTTAATCCTGTCCGCCTGGATCATCAAAAATCGTTAATGGCCTTTCTCTGTTCATACAGTTGGTCAACAATGTGCAGGCGGGAAATTTCCCAAGGGTGGGGAAACATCGCATATCAGAGTGTGTTGGGGGAGGTCGTTCTGCCGCTCAATCGAGGAGGGTGTTCCTGGCTTTGTAGGAATGGATGAGTGCATGCACATTTTCCCTGGCCATTTTCAGAATCTTCTGAAGATCGGTGGAAGACTTCATGAACCTTTTCACAACAGATTGAACACGGGGCCCATGCGGGCGCATGGACCTCCTCCTCGGTGCGCCGGACCCCATGTTCCTCCATTGTCCGTCACCATGGTTCGTTTGCAGTTGGCGCGGAGAAACCCACACATCGATTTCTTGCGCATGACGCGGAGCAGTTCCTCCCCTGTGTGATTAGTTCCCCGAGGCAAGCCAGGTGTAGAACTGCGTGACACGCTGTGTCTACACTTGTGGTATGATGGAGCAGTTACTTGTGGAGGTGAGATGGTGGGGGGGTGGTGGGGGGAGGGGGGCGGGACATTGGCGCGGGGCCCAGTTTGAACAACGTGGAGGGGGGAAAGCGGCCGTCTCTTGTCCAAGGTTTTTGGTGGCTGGGCAGGAAGCACATTCACCAGTGGGCCGTAAAGGACATGTACAGGCTCTGACCGTAGTTACAGCTCTAGCGTCGCGCTGCTTGCACCTTGGAAAAAACCCGAATAAGCTCAAGGACTGTCTCGCCTTCTGTTCTACATATTTATGAAGTGCTGGTACTGCCTTTTTGGAAAAGAAAATTACGGCTTGGAAACTCTCATCTCGGCTCGGCACAAGCCATTAGTTTCTGAACGGTGCAGAGTCACCATTGGAAAGGGAGGGATGCAGCACCAAACAACTTGGACAGGAGTACGGTCAGCTTCTGCACCTTAGGATGGTTGGACGCATACTGTTGTCTCTTTTCAATCGCCTGCTGAACGGGCTGTGGCGCCTGAGTAGCGAGGAGCGGAGCCTTGGACGGGAGATGATGTCAAGAGAAACAGCTCCCTTCTGCAGAGGGTGTGGGCTTGACTGGCTGCAATGGCATGGTGCACTGGGACTGCTGCTGCGGGGGCGCGGGAGGGAAACCCCCACATCTGACCCATGTTTCCCCCAGGCCCACGGATGGGACGTGATGTGTTGAGCGGGCGTGGTGCCAAGTTAGCCCCCGGGCCCCACGTTTCACTTTTTCTTACAGATTTAATATACCCATTTCCCTTTTCCCCGGTGTCTTGCAAGAATGAAAACCTCCAAGATGGATTTTCCCGCAACGTCCGATGGTGCTACTGCGTGCTGCTCGCTGAGCCTGAGCCGCTATTTTTGGACTGCGAAGGGGTTTTTTCCCGGGGCCCCGCTTGGCTCCACCTACACTGTGCTATCCGCTGACTCAGGGCCCAAAACCCATGGGCTGCCCCGTGCCTGCGCGAAGTGACCCCTCTTCCCCGACATGATGGCCTTGCCTCCCCGGCTCCCAAGTCGGTCGGCAAATCATATCTATTTGTGTTTAATCGTCATGCTGTCGTGATGCCCCTAAAAATTGTTCATCCCCCTATATTGGGCTGAGCCGCCCACATAGTAGTCTTGGTGAGGGAAACCGATGGGGACGGGTGGGGGCCCGCGCCCCCCCGGGCCTGCAATAGGGTTGTGTTGCTTTCCCCAACGACTTTTGGGGCTGGGTTGTCGATGTAAATTGGGGGGAAGTGGTGCCCTTTGTCAACCAATAAAGAACCCGGGGTTTTGTTTGCAAACAGGCGCTAGATGACGGGCAGTTGGCCTCAGAGTGACCCTGCTGCGACGTCCCCTTGCTGTGCTGGCCGGGGCCTTTTCCCCAGGAATGTTTGTGCCACTGCCACTCGAGGGCAGAGTCCCACCTCTCTGTTTTACATACTGTTTGTTTAAAAAGTACAGACACTTTTGATGAAATACTGTATATGATAAATATAACCTGTTTGACTCCAAATGAACCGGTAACAAGCTTGGGTAATTTTTGGTTTTAAAAATTGCGCCCCAAAAATTTTTTGGGGAGGAAAATGACTTGTAAGGCCGTTTAAAAACTTGTTTTTTTTGAATGAATTAAAGCTTTTTAAAACCCCTTGGGGGAAAGAAAAAAATTTTCGTGGTGGAAAAAAAAGTTCTTTTAAACCAAAAAAAAAATAAAAAAAATACAAAGTTTTCCCCTTTTTAAAAGAATCGCCAAAAATTAAAAAAAAAAAATACTTTTGTAGGGGGGGTTAACAATCCCCAAATTTTTTTTTTACCGGTCAAAAAAAAAAAAAAAAAAATTTGAATTAATTTTTGTTAATGGGCCCAAAAAAAGGAAAAAAAGGTAAAAATTTTGCGAAATTTGAACTTTTTAAAGTAAACCCCCGCAAAAAAAAACCCATAAATTTATCGGAAAAATAAAAAAATTTTTGCCAAAAAAAATTGAAAAAAGCCACACAAAAAACTTTTCTTTTTTTTTTTTTTTTCACAAAAAATAAAATGGGTTTTTCGCTAATTAGCCCCAAAAGGGAAAAAATTATAATTTTGCGGTGGGCCGTTTTTAAAACACACAGGATTGCGTTTTTTCCCCTGGTAAAAAATTTTGCGCAAAAAAACTTGGGCCCCCCAAAAGATATTTTTTAAAAAACGTTTTAAAAAACGGGTTACCCAACACAGAAAAATTTAAAATTTGGGCTTGGAAATTTTGGCTCAAAAAAGTTTTTTTTGATAAAAGGTTTTTTTTATTGAAAAACAGCTAAAAAAATCTTTTTACGGTTAAATGGCCGGATTAAAGCCCCAATATATTTTGTGCCGTTAAAAATTTTTCCCTTTTGTTTTTTGAAAAACACAAAAAAATAAAAGTGAATTAACCTTTCCCCCTTTTGGTTTAAAATTTAGGCCCCCTCCCGTTGACAAAAATTTAAAAAATTTTGGGGGAAAAAGGTAAAAAAAACGTTTTTTTTGACCAAAAGTGAAAAAAAAAACAGTTTTAAAAAATTAACTTTTAATTGCCCCCCCAAGAAATTTTAAACACAAAAATGGGGAATTGAAAATTGAAAAAAAAAAAACGCTGTTCCCCCCTTTTTTGAATCAAAAAAAATAGGAAATTGGATAAAAAAGTCCCTGGAGAATTGGGGGGTTTAATTTAAAAAGGGGGCGTTTTAAAATTTTGCGCATTTTGGGGTTTCAATTCAATCCCAAAAAAATCGGTTAAAGAAAACTTTTCCCCAACGTCTTGGCAACGGAACCCCCCAACAAAATTGCTTAAAAAAGTTTATTTTTTTTTTTCCATTTTTAAAATTTTTAGAAAACAAAAAAAAAAGAATTTTCCCCTTTATCAAAAAAAAGTAAAAGGGGGGTTTAATTTAAAAATGCCCCCGGATTATTCGGGGGTTTGTTTTTCCAAATGGGGGCTTTGGGGGGTTTTATTTTTTGCAATGCCCCAAACTAAAGGGCCCTTTTTCAATTTGGCCCCCAAGGTAAGTAGGTGGCCCCATTTTTATTGAGCAATTAATCAAAAACCACTTGGGATATTCTAAAAGGAGAGGGGGGGAATAAATTTAATTGCATTTACTTAATTTCTGTTTCAAAAATTTTATAAATATTAAAATTGCAAAAAAATAAATTTTGAAATTTTCCCCTCCACTTTCTTAACGTGAATAAAAGGTTACCCCAAAAAATTCCCTAAATAGTTTGTAAATACTTAAAAGGGGCATTCTAGTTGACTTTTGGGGAAACGAGTTTAACAAAAAAATAAATTTTGGGGCTGTTATGCTAAGATCCTGCCATGCAACCACTTGAAACAAACACACCCATCAGAAGACAGACATAAAATAAAAATTCCTTTTATCAGCAGAAGAGGACAAATGGCAGGGGAATTAATAATTTTACCTTCTCCCCTTCTTGGGAGGGCTGGAGAGCACTTATTCTTGGATTTACCTGATTTAGCCACATGAAAAACTTTTATACATCAGTCAGAATTAATGTATTTTTGCTGCTTTCCTACACTCCTCCTCTGGACCATAACCCTGTGATTCTACAAAATGAAGCTTCCTGCTATGCCACTTGGAATCAAGGATCTTTTTGACCACATAGGCTGACCATGAACAAGGACAAGTGGGAGCCTGCAAACAGACTTCTTGAAAGTAGACACAGGCTTACAAAGAGAAAAAATTAAGGTTCTGGGAATTTTTATGCTTTTGAGCCAGTCTAACATGAAATCAACTGAATTAATGTTTATCATAGTTTTGAATGGAATAATAAACCCCCGACCCTTGCACTGGTTTTTAATTGATTTTTTTTGTGACCAATAATGCAAACTCTAACAGGGCTAGGACTTTAGGTTTAAGTACCAGGGTAGCAAGCATAGCAGTTGATTAGGGACCCAGCAGCTAAGAGGGCCCGTTTATTCTTTCAGATGAGGTGCATTTACAGTAGATAATGGAAGGGACAGTAGCACTTTAAAGAAGTTGTCTTATAAGAAACCCCGGTCCCTGTGTCCCGTGGGAAATGAGCCCCTTATTTTATGTATCCCAAAGCCTAAATTTTTAAGGGGTGGAGCCATCCTTTATCCCAAATTGAATTGAGCTGTTAATCTTGCTTTTGGTACTACAGGGCAAATACCTGGTTGGCTATGCTTTTCCTGGAAAAATCAGCTGTCAGATACTAGTAGTAGGATCCAGGACAATAGTGATCACTAAAAAAACTCAGTTTGGGAAAATGATTTTTTTCGATGAGAAAATACTTAAAGCCTTTGTGGTAAATTAAAAAGACAGAGTGATTCAAAAAAACTGTAATGTAAATTTTTTTAAAAATGAAACTAGCATGTAGTCGAAGATGGTCTTTGTGACCCAGTCCAAGTTTTGCTATAGGGCCCATTGTTATTTTTAATCTCTTAAAGATTTAAGGTGAAGAATTCTGACATTTTTTTAACAGCTATTTTCCAAAAAATTTTTAAAATTTTCAATTTTAAAATAAGAAAGGTTATTCGCAAGTGGGAAGTATGCAAAACAATTAACAATCTTCTGAGGAGTAGATATCCTAACAAATTGCTCTAAAAGTCAAACCATTCATTGCAATTGAAAAAGAAAAAAAAACAAGCTATTTCTCATACTTCAATTTTTTTTGACAGTTTAGTTTTGAAAAAGGTGATAAGTATAATTGTTTTTGGAAAAAGGGTTTCCAAAAAAAGGTCTCATTAAAAAAAAAAAAGGAGTTAGCTTAAGTTTTTAAAAATTGAATTGAATACACCAACAATTGGAAAATCCTGAACCCCAAAGGAAATCAGCACAAAACCTGATATTTTGTCAAAAAAAGTGGTATTTGCGTAAGCAGAGTTTTCCACACAATAGTTTTGTCTAGCATTAAATTTATCTACGTAGGTTTGGTATTTTTTAATGTCTTTTTATATTTTTTTTTTCATTAGGGGTGGACTTTAGTAGTTCATTTTTCAATTTTCAAGAAAAAATTTTCATATAATTTTTTTCGGGACCAGTATGTTTGACTGGCTTTGAGGGGCCCGCGTTAGATACCCCCTAAATCTTTCCCCCTTTAAGAAATAGACCCCCTTAAAATATTTAAAAAAGCAAAAGTTTATTAACCCCTTTGGGTTTCGAGGGATTAAAAAAAGTGGAGGGGAAATTTCAAATTTTCCCCTTTTTTTTTTTTTTCAGTTTTTATTTTAAGGGACTGGACAGGGAAATGACCAGGGAAATGAATCCCCCCAAAGTTTTCCCCAGATTCTGCCTTTTTGGGACATCTGTATGTGTGGCCTAGTGGCTTCTTCGTAAAAAACACTAGAAAAGGAGGGGGCACTAAGGACTTTTTTATTTTCAAATATTTTATTTTGGTGCCCTTTAGGTTTACGGACACCCTTTTGGGGTTAAATTTAATAAAACCCCTAGAAAGACATTGATTGGAAACACACCCTTAATGATATATCCCGGGTTTTGTAGTATATTTATCCACAGATGTTTTTAAATTTTTTTTTGTTAGGTGGTGAAAAAAAGAATCTGCAATTTTAGCTGAAAATGTTAAATTTTTGCAGGAATTCCTGGAAAAAAGCATTCAATTGTTATGTAATTGCTTACAAGTTCAGAGAACCCTATATTGGGTTGTAAACTGTGCTAAATGCATGCAGGGGTTTTTACAAGGGGGGGTGCTATTGGTTTTTGGAACAAGGTTTTTGGGGGATGCCTGTTTCATTTGCAAAAAACCCCAAAGTACCCAAAAGGGGTTAAACTTCAGAAGTGCCCCATTTGGTTCCCACCCCGATGGTTTCAAGGGGTAGTATTTTGGCAACAGGGTGTTCCCCTGTTTTTTTTAAAAAAATTGGGGGAAGGAAGCGTTTTTGCCATTTTTTTTTTGGCTTTAAATTTTTGAGCGTTAGGTGAGTATAAATTACATAAGAACTTTACTATGTGGGTCAGTACAATTACAAGTCAATACATTTTTATAATTTTTTAAATAATTTTACACAAAAGAAATGTGTTTATAAAAATTTGTGTTTTTTGTCACAAGTTGCTTAAAAACAAAAAGAACAACTCGCTCAATGGTGGACTGACTGATCCGTAGAGGGGAAAAATGGCCCCAGGTACTTGGGGAAAAATAAAAAAGGTGCAGCTCATTTTTCGAGCAGAGACACAACCCTCCAAGGGGAACAATTAGATGATAAAAAAAAGCACATTAACTTGATACTTATTTACAGCAGCATGCATAGTCTGCTAGCCATAACTTTTTTTTTTAACTTATTTTTCTGTATAAAGAGCTGATTATGGGATTGTTTTGTTGTGGGATGAATTGACGTTGTTATTTATACCATTATGGGGTGCATATGATGCTTTGATCTTTGGTTTTTGTGAGATGTTTTGAACAAAATACAGCAATCCTGGAGGAGTTTTTTATTTTTTACAGCGGTCACCATTTAGTAAAAATGATATGCTAGCTTTACTCAGCAGGTCGATCCGATTACAGTGATACTCAATTTGTATTATTTTATATTTTACTGCTTTTACACAATAAAAACACTTTTATTCAAAAAGGAAAACATGTTTTTGCATCGCCATAATTTGAGAGACATAACTTTTTTATTTTTCTGTGTACAGTGATGTGTTGGGGCTTATTTATTGCAGGATGATATGTTTTTTTTATTGGTATCATTTCTGTAGGGACAAGGTTTTTGATCAGTTTTAAATCTGTTTTTTGGAAGGCAGGATGAAGAATATACTGCAATCCTAGTTGTGTTTTTTTAATTTTCTGATTAACAAGACTTTTTTTTTGCGGGATGAACTGACATTTTAATTGGCACCTTTTTGGCATTTATATGAGGTTTTTGATTGCTTATTATTCCATTTTATGTGCTGCAGGATGAACAAAAATCACAATTCTGTGACTTTTTTTTTGTACAGCGTTTACCGTGTGGGTTAATTAACATAACAGATTTATTGGGTCGATTGTTACGCATGCGGCTATACCAAATATGATTGCTTTTAATTTTTTTAATCTTTTTGGGGGCGATTGCCATTTGTAAAGGGTAAAAGGGCGGTGTACGTGTTTTTATTTTTATCTTATCGTGTTTGTGTTTTGCTTTCTTTACTTTTTAAATTTTTCACCTTTTTTCACTTTTCCCCATAGGAGATTTGTATCAGTGATCCTCAGATTACTGATACAATAGAAATCAATACAGAGCAGCACTGCTCTGTACTGGTCTCTATGACAACTGTCAGTCACGATGACATGAAATGGACACAATAGATTATGAGGCATGGTAACGTCACAGACAGCCTGGAAGTGTTTCTTACAACATATAGGAAGAAGCAGAAAGAGATTTAAGCTCACCGCTTACAGGATGGACTGCACAGACCCTCCAGGCAAGGAGGAGTAAACGCAGCAGAACGAAAATTGTCCAGCAATGCAATGGCCAGGAATTAAAAATATTAAACTTTATTTGCCAAATCCATAAAAAGAGAGACAAGCAAGCACAGGTATGGTGAGAATGGCGACGCGTTTCGGGGTATCACAATTTTCCAATCATGGCCCCATGGAGCCATGATGAAGGGGTGATACCCCGAAATGCGTCGCAATTCTCACCATACCTGTGCTTGCTTGTCTCTCTTTTTATGGATTTGGCAAATAAAGTTTAATATTTTTAATTCCTGGCCATTGGATTGCTGGACAATTTTCTTTCTGCTGCGTTTCTTACAACACTCCTGAGCTGTCAGGTACACATTGCAGCGGCGGTGGTTGCTGCTGCACTGACGAAAGACAGAAGGAGCTCTCTCCTTTTGCCTTTGCCTTATCTACAACAATTGTAATAGATTGACATAGCTAAGGGGTTAATCACCCATGGACGGAGCACACTCCGGCCATGGGTGATGTGGCATGAGGCCAGCAGTAATATACCACTGGTCTCACGTTGTGATCGTGTGGGACTTGCTCGTGAGTCCACACAATGTGCAGGACATACCAGTACATCCATTTGCTGGAAGGCACTTCCCACTAAGATGTACTGGTATGTCCGATGTTGGGAAGGGGTTAAAAATATGTATGCTCTACCTTATATAAGCCTTTTTTGCACCTTTAACTTTCTCCATGGATACAGACCACCACTGTGTGGTTGTAGTTGTGGCTAGTAATACAGCGTTATCAAACACTGACTGAGAATAAGTTTCTGTGGCGTGGCTGGGCTGGAAGGGAAAAAAGTGTAGTATACATGTCTCTCCCATCCAATTCTCAGACAATCTTTGATAACGCTGCATTACTGGCACAGCTGCAAACACGCAGTGGTGGTCTGTAACCATGGAGACAAGAGAGCAAGTTGAAGGTGCTAAAAAGGCCTTTATAAGGTAGACCATACATATTTTTAATAACATGTATTTTCTATATTGTTTACTTTACAGTAATTAGCACTTCCAGCAGCACTTGATGTGATGGGAATACGCCTTTAAAAAGAGGGAAACAAAATTCCTCCAGAATGATGTGGTTCAACAAGCTATCATTTTATAGGGTGTACTTAGTTTTTCACACAGGGCTTTTATATTTTTGCTTTTTAAATAAAATAATGATATGATGGGATTAGAGATGGGCGAATCGATTCTAACGAAGTGGAATTCGTTAGAATTTCAGGAAAACTTCGGTTCGGAACGAAGTCAAACTTTGGGGTACTTCGGGTGAACGAAGTGTGCTTTTGATTGATAAAATGGCTGCGAGCACATGGCGCTACATGGGGCAAAGCACTCTGGGAGGAAGAAGGGCATAGCCTGCATGACATGTGCAGAGGTGAAGCCAATCAGAGACCGGCGGGATTCTGTGACGTCACCGCACTATATAAGTACGGGCGCGACGCCGGGAGCTCACACTCCTCTCACTGTGCTCATCAGGGAAGGTGCTGCCGCGGCTGATAGCTCTTGCTGAAGAATTGATTTTTTATAGCGATTTTTGTGTGGGTGTCTCAGCTTGTCTCAGAGGACTGTTCTCTTAATGTTCTTATTTCTAATTTTTTTGGGGTATTGGATCTGAATCAGTGTGCGTCCACTGCAGCTGCATATACATTCAATATCCAAGTGGGATCTAAGCCAGTTCCTGTTGTATTCATTTAAAGAAACAGCGTTTTTACAATACAAATACCACTTCATTTTTGGCTGCTCAATTCTATTGCGCAATTTACATCCAGGGGTTAATTAAGCGTTGTTTTGCTGGTGTGCTGACCCCAAGAAACCGTCTTTTTCAACGCCAAAATATATACATTTTTCTTGTAGCCTAATTCACAAGCAAAGGTTAATTACAACTGTATCTCTTGTTGTGTGGCGTAGAAAACACGCAATTGTAACACGCTACAAAGCTACTAGTTTGTGCGGCTCAATTCTTTGGCGCAATTTACATCCAGGGGTTAATTAAGCGTTGTTTTGCTGGTGTGCTGACAAAAATAAACCGTCTTTTTCAACGCCAAAATATATACATTTTTCCTGTAACCTAATTCACAAGCAAAGGTTAATTACAACTGTATCTCTTGTTGTGTGGCGTAGAAAACACGCAATTGTAACACGCTACAAAGCTACTAGTTTGTGCGGCTCAATTCTTTGGCGCAATTTACATCCAGGGGTTAATTAAGCGTTGTTTTGCTGGTGTGCTGACCCCAATAAACCGTCTTTTTCAACGCCAAAATATATAAATTTTTCCTGTAGCCTAATTCACAAGCAAAGGTTAATTACAACTGTATCTCTTGTTGTGTGGCGTAGAAAACACGCAATTTAACACGCTACAAAGCTACTAGTTTGTGCGGCTCAATTCTTTGGCGCAATTTACATCCAGGGGTTAATTAAGCGTTGTTTTGCTGGTGTGCTGACAAAAATAAACCGTCTTTTTCAACGCCAAAATATATAAATTTTTCCTGTAGCCTAATTCACAAGCAAAGGTTAATTACAACTGTATCTCTTGTTGTGTGGCGTAGAAAACACGCAATTGTAACACGCTACAAAGATACTAGTTTGTGGGGCTCAATTCTTTGGCGCAATTTACATCCAGGGGTTAATTAAGCGTTGTTTTGCTGGTGTGCTGACCCCAAGAAACCGTCTTTTTCAACGCCAAAATATATAAATTTTTTCCTGTAGCCTAATTCACAAGCAAAGGTTAATTACAACTGTATCTCTTGTTTGTTTGGCGTAGAGAAACACGCAATTGTAACACGCTACAAAGCTACTAGTTTGTGGGGCTCAATTCTTTGGCGCAATTTACATCCAGGGGTTAATTAAGCGTTGTTTTGCTGGTGTGCTGACAAAAATAAACCGTCTTTTTCAACGCCAAAATATATAAATTTTTCCTGTAGCCTAATTCACAAGCAAAGGTTAATTACAACTGTATCTCTTGTTGTGTGGCGTAGAAAACACGCAATTGTAACACGCTACAAAGCTACTAGTTTGTGCGGCTCAATTCTTTGGCGCAATTTACATCCAGGAGTTAATTAAGCGTTGTTTTGCTGGTGTGCTGACAAAAATAAGCTGTCTTTTTCAACGCCAAAATATATAAATTTTTCCTGTAGCCTAATTCATGTCCGATGGTTAATTAAGCCTGTTTGTGCTTTTACATTTAGTAAAACACACAGTGTTTTAAACGACACATACAAGTACATTTTTCCTGGCCATTTGTGGAGCGCAATTTATATCCAAGGGTTACACAAGCTTGTTACTGGGTTCATTTGGAGTCACAAACAGGTGTATATTTATCATATACAGATATCATCATCAAACAGTGTCTGTACATTTTAGAACAAACAGTATGTCAGACAGAGAGGTGGCAGGCACTGCACCTGCGAGTGGCAGTGGCACAAACATTCCTGGAACAGGTCCAGGTCGCAGCACAGCAAGGGGACGTCGCAGCAGGGGTCACTCGGTGAGGCCACAACTGCCGCTGTCATCTAGCGGCCGTGTGTTGTTCAGCAACCCAAGGGTTCTTGATTGGTTGACTAGGTCATCCTCTTCCTCCCAGATGACATCTGACAACCCCAGCCAAGAGTCAGTGGGAACCTCAGACACAACCCTTAGTTGGCATGGCCCGGGAGCGGGTCAGCGGCCCTCACCTGTCCTCAGCCCGCCTCTGTTCCCTCAGCCAGAGATCTACTATGTGGTCTGACTCAGCGCCACTATATAGCGAGGATGAACAATTTGAGGAGGGCAGTCAGCAGCTACTTGGCAGCGAAGAAATGGGGCCAATATCGCCTGCTTCTTGCAGTAGGCGGCAAAGTATAGATGTGGAGAGTGGCATGGGAGGTCATGTTGTGAGAGGTCAGCCTCGGCATACCAAGACCGGTGATGAGGACAGCAGTGACGATGAAACACAAATAGATGATGATGTAGCCGACCGCACTTGGGAGCCGGGTGAGGCAAGGGCTTCATCATCGTCAGGAGAAGAGGGCATCAGCTTGCGCGTCAGGCAGCAGCGCAGCCAGCATGTGGGTCGTGTGGCCGTGAGTCAGCAGGATAGCAGCAGTGTGAGGTCGGGAGCCAAGCGGCCACGGGGTAAAAAACCCACTTCGCAGGTCCAAGAAAGTAGCAGCACAGGGGCTCAGCGAGGCAGCGGCGGCAGTAGTCACTCAGTGTGGAGCGTTGGCGGTAAAATCCGATACTCGGCGGTGTGGCAGTTCTTTGCTAAGACACCGGAGGAGCCGAAAATGGGTATATGGGTATATGTAGAATCTGTGGGCAGAAAGTGAAGCGTGGCCAGGGAGCTAATGTTGGCACCACGGCCCTGCGTCAACAATGCAGCGTCACCATCCGGTGGCCTGGAAGAAACGTGGCTCAGATGTGGTGGTCCATCCTGCCGCCGCAGCAACAGCAGCAGCAGCAGCGCCCAGTGGCACGCATGCCATTGCAGCCAGTCAAGGCTCCACCACCTCTGCAGAAGGGACCTGTTTCTCTTTGACATCATCTCCCGGTCCAGATGCTCCTGCTCCTCGCTACTCATGGCGCCAGCAGTCGTTCAGTGAGGCGATTGCAAAGAGACAACAGTATGCGTCCAACCATCCTAAGGTGCAGCAGCTGACCGTGCTCCTGTCCAAGTTGTTGGTACTGCAGTACCTCCCTTTCCAAATGGTGGACTCTGCACCGTTCAGAAAACTAATGGCTTGTGCCGAGCCGAGATGGAGAGTTCCAAGCCGTAATTTCTTTTCCAAAAAGGCAGTATCAGCACTTCATAAATATGTAGAACAGAAGGTGGGTCAGTCCTTTGAGCTTATCGGTTTGTTCCAAGGTGCACGGCAGCGCGGACCTCTGGAGCTGTAACTACGATCAGGGCCAGTACATGTCCTTTACGGCCCACTGGGTGAATGTGCTTCCAGCCCAGGCACACCAACAACTTGGACTGGACAGGAGACGCCGCTTTCTCCTCCACGTTGTCAAACTGCTGCACCTGCGCCAATGTCCGCCTCCTCCTCCTCCACCACCACCACCATCTCAGCCTCCACAAGTACTGCTTCATCATACATCATTTCTCCGCTCCAACTGCAAATCGGAACCATGGTGACGGACAATGGGAGGAACATGGTGTCCGCGCTGCACTGAGGAGGGATGGTCCATGCGCCCTGCATGGCGCATGTGTTCAATCTGGTTGTGAAATGGTTCCTGAGTCTTCCACCGATCTTCAGAACATTCTGAAAATGGCCAGGAAACTGTGCATGCACTTTATCATTCGTAACAAAGCCAGGAAACACCCTCCTCGAGTTGCAGCGGCAGAACGGCCTCCCCCAACACACTCTGATATGCGATGTTTCCACCCGCTGGAATTCCAGCCTGCACATGTTGGACCGACTGTATGAAAGGCCATTAACGATTTTTTGATGATCCAGGCAGACAGAAGTACTCCCCTGTGTAACTTTGATGTCAGCCAGTGGCAGCTCATGCGTGACACCTGCCGTTTGTTGAGGCCATTCGAGGAGGCGACGTTATTTGTCAGTCGCCAGGACTACGGGATGAATAACGTCATTCCACTGCTTCATGTCCTGGAACAGATGCTGAAAAATCTGTCTGGGCAGGGGACTGGAGACGTGGCGACTAAATCTCGTGGCCACATGAGTCCGGTGGGGATTGAAATGGAGGAGGAGGAGGACATTGGAGCAGAAGCATTGTCTGGTTAAATAAGTGGATTTTCTACCCAGGTGACAAGAGAGGAGGAGCAGGAGCAGCTGGAGGAGGAAGATGGAGATAAGGAAGACGAGGCATATAACCCCCAAGCACCGTGGCAGCATACAGTGGAAATGGAGGCAGGGAGCCCCTCGGAGTCACTTGTGCAGATGGCCCGCAGCATGCTTTTTTGCCTGGCTAGTGACAGCCGAATAGTCAGCATCCGGCAGAGGGATGACTTCTGGCTCTCCACCCTATTGGACCCTCGCTACCGGTCCAAAATGGGAGCCTTTTTCCCAGCTATTGAGAGGAGGACAAACTCAAATAATATCGGTAAATCCTCCGTAATCAGTTGGCCGCTGCCTATGTGCGGCATCGTCCCTCCTCTGACAGGTCTGACCGGGGGGCTCCTCAGCGCTCACGTACTACTGCCGCGGCTGCTGGGGGAAGGTAGGGGGGTAGGAGCAGTACCAGCTCCATCAGTAGTAACCTAAGTCTGGAGTCACTGATGAGCAGCTTCCTTCACCCGCCTAGTGAGGAGGGCATTCGCCAGCAGCAGCAGCAGCAGGACCTGGAGCAGTCCCTGAACCAACAGGTGGTGGCCTACTTGGACAGCACTCTGCCACCTCGGTTAGAAGATCCGCTGGACTACTGGGCAGCCAAACTGGATGTGTGGCCGCAACTTGCCGAGTTTGCAGTGGAGAAGCTGTCCTGCCCGGCCAGTAGTGTGGCATCAGAGCGGGTGTTCAGTGCGGCGGGGGCCATCTTTACCCCAAGGAGAACCCGCTTGTCCACGGGAAATGTGGAACGACTGACCTTTGTCAAGATGAATCAGGCGTGGATCGGCCAGGATTTCAACACACCAATGCCTTAGGCGTCAGTCTGGGTTCATAATTCCTGCCTCAGCCACTTTTTTGATGCCGACACCCGCCTGATGCACAACATCTGCTGACAGTTTCTCCATCTGCCTACCACCATCTTTACCAGGGACTGGTATTGCCACCCACCTCAACACTCTGTCATTGTGCCACTCTATGACCTCATGCTGCTGCTGCTGTTGCCGTGACATCCACACTGTGTCATTGTGCCACTGTCTGACCTCATGCTGCTGCTGTGGCTGCTGCCATGTCCTCCACACTGTGTCATTGTGCCACTGCCTGACCTCTTGCTGCTGCCGCCGTGACCTCCGCTCTCAGTCATTGTGCCACTCTGTGGCTTCCTCCTGTTTTGCCACCTCCAGAATGTCATTGTGCCACTCTCTGACCTCATGCTGCTGCTGTGACTCCTGCCGTGCCCTCCACACTGTGTCATTGTGCCACTGCCTGACTTCATGCTGCTGCCGCCGTGACCTCCGCTCTCAGTCATTGTACCATTCTGTGGCTTCCTCCTGTTTTGCCACCTCCAGAATGTCATTGTGCCACTGCCTGATCTCATGCTGCTGCTGTCGTGACCTCCACACTGTGTGATTGTGCCACTCTGTGGCCTAATACTGTTTTGCCGCCTCCAGAATGTCATTGTGCCACTGCCTGATCTCATACTGCTGCAGCCGTGACCTCCACACTGTGTGATTGTGCCACTCTGTGGCCTAATACTGTTTTGCCGCCTCCAGAATGTCATTGTGCCACTGCCTGATCTCATACTGCTGCCGCCGTGACCTCCGCTCTCAGTCATTGTGCCACTCTGTGGCTTCCTCCTGTTTTGCCACCTCCAGAATGTCATTGTGCCACTGCCTGATCTCATACTGCTGCCGCCGTGACCTCCACACTGTGATTGTGCCACTCTGTGGCCTAATACTGTTTAGCCGCCTCCAGAATGTCATTGTGCCACTGCCTGATCTCATACTGCTGCCGCCGTGACCTACACACTGTGTGATTGTGCCACTCTGTGGCCTAATACTGTTTTGCCGCCTCCAGAATGTCATTGTGCCACTGCCTGACCTCATACTGCTGCCGCCGTGACCTCCGCTCTCAGTAATAGTGCCACTCTGTGGCTTCATCCTGTTTTGCCACCTCCCAGAATGTCATTGTGCCACTGCATGACCTCATGCTGCTGTGGCTGCCGCCGTCACCTCCACACTCTGTCACTAATGTTGCCACCTGAGCTCTCAGCTTATTTTTTTTCCAGCTTTCGCTGGCATGACTTTATCAGGCTACCTTCCCCCTTCAGTTTTTTGGTCAGTTTTGCCCTCTTAAGTGCCCAGGGAATTTTATAGTGAAGCGATTCTAAGAGCAGCGGCAGTCATCTGCGTGTCATACTAAAACACAACATTGTATGAAGACCAAACCAAGCTCCCTCTGAATATTTAAGCATGGCACAACGTTCTACAGCACCCTGCAGGCTCTGTGCAGCCTGGAAATAGCTGCTTTTTAACGCGATTCGTGCCGAAGTAATTCGGAACGAAACAAATTTTGTCGGAAAATTCGGTGAAGTGACCGAATCGAATTTTTTAGAAATTCGCCCATCTCTAGATGGGATCTGATGTGTTTTTTTTGTTTTGTTTTTTTTATTATGTCCTGATGTTTAAAATCATAGAATTCAGAGAGGATGCACCTTTTTTATTGTGACTGTGTTCTGGGTTCTCCAGAGAGCGACACAGAACCAAAATGAATTTTTAACATGCACAGTCATGCACCATGCTCTAATGCATAATATTTGATATTTTAATTTCTTTTTATGTGTTGCCCTAACATTAACAAAACATTTTGTATGTCTTTTTTTATAAAAATGAATATTAAAAATGCACAGAGGGGGACTGCTGCTAAATAAATCAATAGACTTTTATCAATAGATTTTCATTTGTTTTAACTCTGTATGCTTAGCAGGTATTTCAAAATTACAAGCACTCATGGGCTCAGGACTTGCTGGGAAGTTATGGTTGTGTTACCTCCCACTGGATGAAAATTATAGGGTAGAACATGGGAAGTCTGTCATCAGCTGAGAATTATTTGTATAACAAAACTGAAAGATGTGGGGAAAAAAGGTATTTTAAGTCAAAGTGTTTTTGTCGGAGTAGATAAATCACACAGCACCTACACTTTCGTGTGCATGACATTTCTGTGATTGGCAGGTCTTTGGCAACGCTAAATGCTATTCTGCTTTTCTAGTACCTTGTGCTGAAATGTGGAAAGTCAACACACTAAATGTCTGACAAAAATTATAACTTTCCAGGATTAACGTTTTGTGAAATATTTTCCAGATACATTCAAATGGCTTATACTTACTTAGTTTTCACTTAAAGAAAGCAAGTTTAAAATGGAATAACTCTAATATTCTAACATTAAAATGATGTATTTCCCTGCATTATATGCTTACATTGTATGGATTCCTTTTATTCACTTAATTATTTATAGCTTTCCTTAAAGCCAAGAAACAGTGCAAGATCTTTTGAAAAATGACAATAGTAATGTAAAGAAATATTTCTTTAGTCTTGTTTTATTTTTTATGAAACCCCTGCATTAGCCATGAATATAGGTCAAACATGGGAAGTGGTTCTACTAGTGTGGCATAACATATGACCAACATCCTTCAACACCTTCAACTCTCTCCTCCATCCCCCAGCACCACCTCCCCTATTTCTCCTCTTAGCAGATGATTTTGGCACTCAATTCCTAAACAAGATCATCCTTATCAGAGAAAGCTTCACCCTACAGTCCTCACCACCTACTTCTATGCCTGCACAATCCCAACCACCCATCTATATATCTACACAGTCCTTTCTGCCCACCCACATACCTGCAAAATGCTCTTCCCCTTTAACATGCTTCTCTGAGAAACTAGACCCCTTAACGTATTTACAACACTATTTAGGAAGTTTGATAACCCTTCAGATATTTCACAGAAATGTGACTAGGTAAATGCAACTTAATATCAATTCCCCCAGGTCTGCCGTTTTTAGAGATATCCCATATGTGCCCTAGTGCATTATTTGGCTCACCCATAAGTCCCAGAATAGGAGGAACACCTACTATACTCTGGGGTCTCATTTTCAATACGATTTTATTTAGGCGCCATTTCAGGTTTGGGGACACCCTAAGGTGCTAAAACTTAATAAACACCCCTAAATAGACCGCATATTGGAAACTACACCCCTTAATGAATATATCCAGGGGTGCATTGAGTATATAGACCCCACAGGTGATTCACAATTTTTTTTTAGCATAAGGCTGTGAAAATTTAAAAAAAAATGTTTCCAATAATCTGCAATTATAGCTTAAAATGTTTCATATATACAAGGAATCCTGGATAAAGAACCCTAAAACTTTGTTAAGCAATTTCTTCCAAGTTCGGCAATACCCTACATGTGGGTGTAAACTGCTGTTTGGGCGCATGGCAGGGCATATAAGGGAGGGAGCGCTATTTGGCTTTTGGAACGCAGATTTTGGTGGGGCCATGTCGCATTTGCAAAGCCCCCAAAGTAGCAGAACAGGCGAAACCTTCCAGAAGTCGCCCCATTTTGGATTCAACACCCATCAGGGATCTCATCTAAGGGTGTACTGTGCATTTTGGATGCACAGGTGTTCCATAGGTTTTTTTTAAAATTTGGGGGAATGAAAAATTGGGGGAAAAAAAAAACGCAGTTGGGTTTCTTTGTTTTTTGATTTTTCAATTTTACAGCTTTTCCCCGTGCATTTTAAAATGATTTTATAACAAAAACTTTGGGGGTGGGTAAAATTTAAAAAATGATATAGTTTTTAAAATATTTTTTTCTTTTTTTATTAATTTTACACAGTAGAAATACGTCTTTAAAAAAATTGCGTTTTAGGGTTGTCCTATTCGGGACAGCCTTTTCTTTTTTTTTTTGCTGGGGTTCCCGGGACTGGGTTTGGGCTTTTTTTTTTTGGGGAAATGATTGAAGTTTTTTTTGGTCCCATTATGGGGGCATATGTTCCCTATTTTTTCTTTTTTTTAAGGTTTTTCGGAGATTTTTTTGAACAAAATCCCAGCAACCCTTGGTAGTTTTTTTTAATTTTTATTTTTATATAGGGGTAAACTGTACGGTATATATGACTTGGTAGCTTTTATCAGCAGGGTCAAACAATTAAAACCGATACCTTTTTTTGTATTTTTTTTTATGTTTTACTGTTTTTAAATACAAAAAAAACACTTTTTTTTCAACCGGGAAAAATTTTTTTTGCATCGCCATGTCTGGGCCATAATTTTTAAAATTTTTTTCTGTGTTGGAGTTTTGTAGGGGTTTTTTTTTTGGGGGAGATAAAGTTGATTTTTTAATTAGTATCTTTTTTTGGGGGGAAAAAGGTTTTTTGGTTTTTGTTTTTTAAAATCCTTTTTTTGGGGGCCCGGGGAAGAAAATACTGCAATCCTAGTAGTTTTTTTTTAATTTTTATTTTTAAAAGGGCTCCCCCGGGTGCAGTATCCGTGATAAGTTTTTTTTAAATCTTTGGGTCGCTACGATTATGGCGAAAAAACCATATTTATATTTTTTTTTTATGTTGAAGAAATTTAAAAAAAAAAAGAAAAAGTGTTTTTAGGTGTAAAAAAATTTTTATGCATCACTATCTTCTGGAGCTATACATTTTTTATTTTTCCCCGTATACAGAGCTATAAAAGGAATTTTTTTTTTGGGCGGGATGAACGGGACTTTTAAAAGGGTACAACTTTGGCGTTTCTAGGAGTTTTTTGACCCGCTTTTTTTTTCTATTTTTTTTTTCCCTGCGGGATGAACAATAATTTTAAATTTCTGTGTTTGTTTTTTTTTTTTTTTTTTTTTGGCTTTTCCCCGTACGGGTTTTTTTAAAATTTGACGATTTTAAATAGGGAAGGTCGTTACACATGGGGGTTTTCCAAACAGGGGTATTTTTTTTTTTATTTTGTTTTTTATTGGGGCGATTGCCGTTTGAAAAGGGGGAAAAAGGGCGGTTTTCCCGTATTTTTATTTTATTTTTCGTGTTTTGTTTTTAATTTGGGGTTTTCATTTTTTTTTTTACTTTTTTTCATTTTTTTTTCCCACATTTTTTTTTATTTTTCCCCAATGGGGATTTGAATGAAAATTTTCTTTAGATCTCTCATTCAATGGGAAAATCAGTGCCATGGGTTGGGTTGCTAAAAGGGGGTTCCTATGACAACTTTTGTCACGATGTGGGGGACATTTTCCAAACCAGGGCACGGCCGGGTATCGGGGACTTTACAGAAAACCCCCGGAAGGCTTCTCTCCCTTTCCCGTGCTGTCTGTCGAGGGCAGGACGGGCACATTTTGCTATGGGTTTGCGATGCTCCCCGGGCCGACAGTCGCAGGGGAGGATCTCCCCCGGTCTCTTTATTATTGGGCGACCCGAGGGTGCGAAAATTAAAGGGGGGGTTAACCCCCCCCCCCTCCCCCCCCGGACGACCCGGGGTCGGGGCCGACGCTTTGGGATTCAGCTGTAATATACAGCGGGAAAAACCCCCGCGCCGACCGCGAACTTGTTTTTAGATTCGGGGCATCCTCAGGACGTATCCATAGGGCCCAGGGGGGTTTTAACCCCCCAAAAGCCCCTGGAGAAAATTGATACGTCTAAGGTCGTTGGGGGTTTAAAAGGACATCTACCGCTGAAAAGGGTCAGGGGGGGGAAGAGGGGGGGGGGGCCCCGGGGGGAAAAACACAGAAAGCTCTAAAAAGAAAACTGGAAAAAGGGTTCCCCAAAGGGACTTAGTTTAGACATTGAAACTGAAATTTGCTTTATTATTAACAGTTTTTATTGGAAATTTTAAAACCTGGATTTTGGACAGCCTGAATTATGGGATACACACCCTTTTTTTCTAGTAACTGAAGGTCTCTTTGTTAGGTGAAAAAATCCACTTTTATTATCGAAATACTTTTCAGATAGGTGTTCATTTTAAAATTTTCCCCTTTCCCCCCCTTTTTTGTTGATATATCCACCTTGCACTTAAGTTTGAATCCAGCAATTTTTAGTCCCCACCAGGTAAATTGAAAGGTGCCAAAAAATCTTGTATTATAGAATACATAAACAGATACGTGTTTTTTGACTTTGCGCACTCAGCTTTGTTATTGAGCACGCTTGCACTTAAATTTGAATACAGAAAATTTTTGTCACCAGGGGTAAAATTGATGGGTGCCAAAAAAAAACCTTGTATTATCCAATATCATTTCAGAAAACGTTTTTTTTCATTTTGGGTCCAGGCCACTTTGTTGATAGATCAACGGGGGCAGTTAAAAAAATTAAACCCAGCAATTTTGTTTTGTTTTAGGGTTTTTGAGAATACTGTGATTGCCGTTTTTTAAAAAGAAATTTTCCCAAAAACTCTTCCATCCTTCTAAAAATTTTTATTTTCTAAACATGAAGTAAATTTCAGGTTTGGTAAGCGGAAAAGAGGGGGGTAAGAAATGGAGGTAGAGGAACGAAGAATGGCTCCTTCCAGTGCTGGCGACAACAAGGCATAAACAGCGGATCGTCATTTGCGGGACCGTCGGGCCTTGCCCATGGGTGGGTCGGGGCCCCTGTAAATTTTTCAGTAAAACACATCGCCAATCTGTTTTTCCCAGGGGTTTTAATGAAAACCTGAAAGCATCATCTTTAACATAGGCAACCCCCTGTATTGAGACGCCCTTTTAAAATACAATTAAAAAAAGAGAAACAAAGTTTATGGTGGGGTTTCCCAAATCCTTTTTTAAAAATGTGTTTTCTAGAATTAAAATATTTAAAAACTTGGGGGCCTCGAAAACAAAAATAGCTGTTTAAAAAAATTCCTCTGAATTTTTAAAGGGAGGTCAGGAAAACTTACCAGATGTAGGTTTTTCCCGAGGACTTTGGAGAAATGGAGCACGGACGGGAAAAACAAAGTAAGAGGGAAAATTTTCCCTCCAGCACGTTGATAAAATAAAGAAAAAGAATGCCAAGAAAAAGGGCCCTTTGGGTTAACAGGAGCGTTAACCACCAGTATTTCCAATTGAAGCTCAATTGGTCCGCACTCATAGGGAGGGGCAAGGCTACCAGGACAGGGACAGCATATGTCCCCGTAAAACTAAATGGTGGTTGAAAGATCCCATTTCCGGGGACTTTTTAATCTGTTTGGTTTAGAAAAGGTTTAATGGTCATACTGCGTCCAAAGGCAGGGTTTTGTCCCAAAGTCCAGGGGTTTAAAAAAAAAATGGTGGTTGAAAGAATCCTTTTTTCCCGGGACTTTTTAATTGTGGGTCCCGACAGGTTTAATGGTCATTCTGCGGTAAAAGGACAGTTTAGGCAATGTCCAGTTTTAACTAAAATTGGGGGTTTAAAGGGCTCCTTTTTTTTCCCGGGACTTTTTTAATCTGGGGTAAAGCAGGTTTGGGGGTCATTCTGTGGCCCAGGGCAGGTATAGGGCAATTCCAGGGTTTAACAAAAATGGGGGGTTGAAAGACTCCTTTTTTTGGGATTTTTAAAATTTGGGGGTCATGCGGTTTGGGGGCTCATGCTTTTCTTTTCCCGGGGCAGGGAAATTCAATGTAAATTTTAAGTAAGAATGATGGGTTTAAATCATACTTCCCTTTTGGCACTTTTTAATTTTTTGGGGGGATGGGGGGTTTAAAAAGGCATGCTGGGGGTTCAAGAAGGGATAAATGAATTGGGGTGTGATTTTTTTTTTTTGTGGCTTTTAAAAACCAAATTTTTTGCCTAAGATGTAAACACGTATCCATTTGAAAATGTTGGGGGATGTTAATTCCCGCTTCCCCCCAGCCCCGTTTGGGGGTAAGAATGAAGGTGTTGTTGCCCCTTTCCCCCTAGACTTTTAAAAAATCCCCCCGCTCATAAAACGAAACCCCTCACTAACGACTAACCCTTTCGATGAAGGTCAACTATGACCAACGAACCCATGTCGATGGTCCCAAAATAAAACGCTCAAAAAACTAAAAGGGTTTTTTTTTCTCAAAAACCCCTTTCACATCTTTTCAACCTTTTATTAACCTCCCGGAAACTTCCCCTTTCTCATGGGACCCTGCCCTTCAAAATTTTGGGGGCACCCAACAATTTTGTGTTTTCACTGAAAACTCATACTTTTATTTATCAAATAAGTTGCAAAAAAGAAAGGAAATATAGTCCAACACTGACAAGGTTTTAAAAAAAAAAAAATGATTTTTTATTTTTAAAAAAAAATAAATTTTCTATTTCAAACTTTGCTTTTCGTAAAGAATGGGTCCCCTTTTAAGAAAATTTCAGCATTTCAACCTTTGGCATTCTAGCTTTAATTTGCTAGGTAATCTTTGGGGAAATTTCAAACCCCTGGGTTCCATAAGTTTCCCCCCCACAAATTTTGGGTTGGTTTGAAAAGGGGGGGCTTTTGCGTATGGCTCAAAACTGCTCCCCCAACAGCTCAAAGGGGGTTTAGATCTGTGACTGCCTGGGCCCCTCCCCTTACAGATAGAATACCAGCTGCCTTTCTTCTTCCCCAAAAAAATTTCTTGCCCATTTTAAGGTTTGCTTTGGGTATTGTCCCTTTTGGGAGGAAAAGAAAGGGGGCTCCAATCAAGCCCCTGTCCACGGTTTTGGCAAGCGTTGCAAAATGGGTGATAGTCTTCAAAAAACCCCTTTTTCCTTGTACAAAACTCCTACCCTTTTCCAGCCCAAAAACAACCCCCGACCAAAAACATTGCCTCCATCATGGTTACAGATGGTTCGGGCCCCTCTTCCACATCTTTTCAGTTGTTCTTGGGTCTCACAAAGTTTTTCTGTTTGAACCAAAACACCTTTAAACTTCGTTTTTTCTGTCCATAAACTTTTTTCCCAATCTTCCTCTGTCCCAATTTTATGTTTTTTTAGCCCATATTTTAAACTTTTCCTTTTATTAGCCAATCCAATAAGTCTTTTTTTTTTTGCCCCTCTGCCCTGAAGGGGCCCCATCCTGGAGTCGCCCCTTCACTGGTTTAAAAGTTGACAAATGGCGCTTTGGGGGTATATTTAATGAAGCTGCCAGTTGAGGGAACCCGGGGAGGATAAAAATTTTTTAGAGAATTCTAATGTAAATTTTTCTTGTTGCTCCAAATTGTGCAGCAGGGGCCCCCCACTTCTTTTTCTTCTCTGGTTAGGCCTTTTTTGTGCTCTCTCTTGGGAAAGGGGGTAGTACACAAGTTTTTAGGAAATTTTTCAGTTTCTTGGGAATTTAAACGAAAGGAATAGTCTTTATTTCAAACAAGGGAAAAGAGTGTTTTTAGGGTTTTCCCTGAAAAATTTTTTCTTTTTCCCCGGCCATTTTGCGAGTTTAATTTTACCAACAATGAAATTTTCCCTGTTTTTCAAATAGCTCAAACGAAAATTTTGGGTTTTAAAAAGCTTCCTAAAACAGCAAAAAGGGTTTTTACTGTGCTACCCAAAATTGCCAAGGGTTTTTTAAAGGGTTTTTAAAAAATCCAATAGCTTTCCTTTCACATTAGCAAACACAATGTAAAATTAAAAACATGGAGTGTTGGGGTTTTTGGAAATGGGGCCTATTCACCTATGGTTTGATATTGCATTAACAACCCAAAAGTTTGCAGCTAGAATAGTAAAATACCACATTTAAAAATGTACAGAGTGTAATTTGAATTTATTTAATGTTAGCTTCATTGAAAAAAACTGTGCTTTTCTTTAAAAAATGTCTAAGTTTTTAAAGGTAGTGTAAGTACGCTATCATTACACATATCCTTAAAAAAAATTTGGGCCCCTACTCTTGTCCAACATTACCCCATCCCCCCTGCTTTCAAAATTTTCCTCTAAACTCCTTCAAAAAAGTTGGGTTCCTTTAAAAATGCCTCCCCTTTTCTCCTCCCAAATCCTTTTTTTGACCCGCTGCAATTGGTTTCCCGATCCCACCACTTCTTTTTGAAACCACCCTAAACAAAGTCACCAAAGACCCAGTAAAATGCTAAAGAATCATGCCACTACTCTGTGCTTTTTCCCCTTTGACCTGTCCTCTGCCCTTTAAAAATGTTAAAAACCCAAATTTTTCCGAAAAAGTCCTCTAAACCGGGAACGTCCCCAGCCTTGGGAATTTTTTTGGACACCTTAAATCTCACTGATTCAAACATCTCTCCCCTCTTGCCAAACCCCCTCCTTTTTAAAACCAAACTGTCTGTTTGGGATCCCCCCAGGGGTATTTTGATTTCTCTATTTTTTCCCTTTTTCTACATCTTGGGTCATTTCATCACATGGCCTTTTAAAACTACTTTTATGCGGGGCGCCTTCTTAAACTCAAACCACCTTCCCAAACCCATAACCCCTGCCTACCCCCTGCACCTGAAAAAATATTTTAAAAAGCCCCTTTGTCCCTGTCCTTTTTTTTAATTCCACCTAGAATACTGAAAAGTCCTTCTCTTCTGTTCCTGTCTAAACTCTTTTAGCCCTTTTAAATTTAACCTCCAACTCTGCTGCCCAAACTTATCCCCTCTCTCCCGCTACAAAAGGGGGTTTTTCACAGTAGAAATCGATCTTTTTCAAAATGAAAAACTAGAGGATAATGTGTTTTTTACAAAGGGATTGGATAGGTTTGGGGGGCCTGGGCGAGAAGCGGGAGATGAAAGGGTTTTAAAACTGAAAAAGCAAGGTTTTGCACATGGGAGGAAAAAAACCATTAAAAAGCTAAATTGATTACATATTAAATGGAAAAAAATGGATAAAACTGAGACAGTAAACTTAACGTAGCAGCCAGTGTCGGGACACACACCCAAAGGAAATAGGTCTGGGTTGTATTAAAAGGGGCATAGATGCAATGATGGGAACATTATTCCCCTTAAACAAGTCATGGTTAGCAGGGGCCGGGGCAACCATTATGGTGCCCCAGGCACAAAGGGAAATGGCCCCCCCCCCCCCCTCCCTCCCGTCCCTTCCCCCTCCCCGCTGCGTGTAGTTGATTTTTTAAAATTTCTGTAAAAAGAAATAAAATATTTTGGAAAGGAAATTTTATACAAACAATAATAAATTAAAAATTTACCTAAATATCACATTTACATTATATTATATCCAAAAATTTATTGATCAGTATAAATAGGGTGCCAGAAAAGAGCAAGAAAAGACACTGCTCATCTTTTTCTTTGCCCCTATGGGGCCCTATTAACAATATTTTCAGCGCTTTTAAAAAATTTCCCAAAAACGCCAAACATACAATCATAATGGGGTGCAGTGGGACATACCTTTGTCATAAACCTCTATTGGGGTCGCACCTGCCTGGAAGTCTGCCAATTGCCCCAAACCACTTTCAGCAAATTACCGCAGTCTACGTGCGCTCTGCCCCGGCCCCCGTCCAAAGGGGGAATGTATAAAACGTCTAGGTCCCAAATTTACTTTGTTGCCCCCATGGTAGCAACCCGTAAGCGCTGTTCTTTCATATATAGTGATCTGGGAAAAAGAAAGGGGGCCTCTGTTTTTTTGCTACCATAGGGGAAGAAATGAATTTAGACCTAGACAGTTTTCATATACGAGGCCCCCAAAAAGGGCCGCCTGGGACATGCCTGCACCATGAACCCAGCAAGGGGGGTGATAAAAAAGTAGGTGGTTAGTGAAAAACCCCTGACGCCGCTTGACCTCTGTAGCTAGCAGGTCTGAGGCATCTATCATCAGTCTCTGGCACATCAATGCAACAATCAGGGGGAAAAAGCAAGGATAAAACCGGACATAAATGTTCTAGCAGAAGTGTGCAGGCATCTGTCAGTCAGTCTCTGGGGGAGAGAGATACTGACTAACCGGATTCTGTTTGCCCAGAGGTCACTTTTAACAAAGGGGGGCAAGAATAACTGACGACACCTGCAAACTTCTCTGCTTACAGTTTTGTCCCGGACTTTTTTTCCTTCTCTTTTTTTTGAGTTGTTGCATTTATCCATAGGGGTTGTGTTTTCTTTTGATATGTTTTAATTACCTCGGGGTCTTTGGGGCCGGGCATGAAGACTCCTGGATCCTTCTGCAATGCGCCTAAACGGGGGCAGTAGATAAAATACAGGGGCTGCCCACGGGAACATGGACAGCCCCGGCTGAATCAGAACCCACTGCAAGAGCTGCAAAAAACAGTAAAGTACTAAATAAAAGTATTATATTTAATTATCTTTTCTCTTGCAGCTCTTGCAGTGTTTTATTTTCGCGGGAGCGATCTTTCTTTCTTGCAGCGGGGCCCCACTTTTTTCGGCCTGCACGTGTTGGGGGTGAAGCGAGGGTCTTGTAGCGGGAGCTGTCCTCCACTCCCCCGTGTAACAGATGCGCCTGTCCCGGGGCCCAGCGCCAAGCCCCCACGGGAGAGGGCGGGGAAAAAATAAGGTACCTCGGGGTACCAGTCTGTACTCTGCAACATGAGGGTGATGGATCCCCCCAAACTGGAAACGGGCAAGCCTCGCAGCAGGGGGGAGCCAAGGGGGACGGGGGTGGATGCTCAAGCAGCAGTGGAATGGCACTGTTATCGAAGACGAGGCTGTGCTCGGCGCAGAAAAGGCACAAGGACCGTTTAAAAACACCACTTTCTAGCCGGGGGCCCGCGCTCCCCACGTGACAGGCAGAGTGGCGCCCTAGCTATCGCCTGCCTTTGCTATCTTTGTCCCGGCTCTTCTGTTAGAACACACATTGAATATTGGGTACAGTTTTGGGCCACCAGTGGCCAGGAAAGACATTGTAGAACTTGAACAGGTACAATGGCGTGGCAACAAAAATATTAAAAGGACTGGGTGGACTGCAATACCCAGAAAGATTAGCAAGTTAGGGTTATTGAGTTTAGAGAAAAGAGTTGCTTCGGGGGGACAGTAATAAATATTTTTTAAATATATTAAGGCCAATATAGAGGATCTCACTAGATTTATTTATAACCCAGGACTGAATCAAGACAGAGTGGGGCATCCTCTATCTCTTGGAGGAAAGAAAGTTTTCTACATAAACATTAGAGGATTCTTACTGTTAGAGCGTGAGACTTTGGAACCTCTCTGCCAGAGGAAATTGTCATTGGAATTCATAACAAAGTTCAATAGGGCTTGGATGGCATTTCTAGAGCAGATAATATAAACAAGCTATAGTGACAAGGATACTGGATAGGGGGTCGTTGATACCACGGATTTATTCTGATTGCAGATTGGAGTTTGGGAAGGAATTTTTTCCCTAACATGAGGAACAATTGCTTCTACCTCATTGGTGTTTTTGGGCTTCCTCTGGATCAACAAGCTTTATCAACACTTTATCAAAAATGGGCGAACTGGATGGACGTATGTCTTTTTTGGGCCTGACAAACTATGTAACTATGTACACCTCTGCATTTCCTTTCTGCCAATCCCTTCACTGGCTACTAATTACCCAGCAAATTAAGTCCAAGTCACTAACCATAACCTACAAGGTTCTCCATAACATATCCCCTCCTTACATCTCCGCCTTAAGCTCCAGATACCTCCCATCATGCAATCTTCACTCCTCACCTTCTTCTCTGCTCTCCTCTTGTCAGTTCCTTACACACCTGTCTCCAGGACTTCTCCCGTGAATTCCCCATACTCTGGAACTCATAACCCCAACACATCAGACTCTCCTCCACTTTCACTAGACTCAATAGCAACCTGAAAACTTCTCTCTTTAGGATAGACTATAACCGACAATAACCCTGCTGCTCCTACTCCCTCTCACAAACATTTCTGTATCTTACCTTCTCACTTTTCTCCTTTCTTGTAAATTATAAGCCTTCAAGGGCAGAGTCCTCTCTCCCTCTGTACCAGTTGATAGACAATTATTGTTGCCATTGTACTGTTGCAAAGATGGTAGTGGATCCTCTGGACCACCGCAAGCGATGGCGTCAGCCACGCCAGGTGAGTGGAATCGTAAGTGAGGGTCCTGTATTACACCAGAGCCCCGCCGCAAAGCGGGATGGACTTGCTGCGGCGATTACTACCAGGTCACTACCCCTGACGTGAGCTGGCTAGCGGTGGCAGCCGAGGCGTGTGGCGGTATCAGAATCGTGTGCAAGCTCATGTTCGGGGACAGGCAGAAGGTCAGTGCAGGCGGCTAAAGGTTCTAGGTCAAGGACGGGCAGAAGGTCATGACAGGCGGTCAAGATTCGTGTCACCGACGGAGGCAGCGAGAGTAACGTACAACGGTAATGGAACTAGGCAAGTTTGAGAACGCTTCCCTTCTAGGCACAGGGCACTGATCGATTCTGCCTGTGCCTAGGAAGGGGCAGAGCTAAAATAGGAAAAGGCACCAGTGAGAACCAATCATCCTGCGTGCTTGTCCCCTTTAAATTTCCCTGCAGTGCCGCCGCAAAGCCAACCGCTAGGGGGGAGCGCGCGCACCCGAAACCAGCAGGAGCGCCGCACGGGACTACACAGGAGCGTGGCGAGGTTAAGTCAATGCTGGGACGCCGGATTGTCCGCAGGCCCGAGCGTGGGCCTGGGCACCGCCGCTAGCAGGAGACAGCTGCTGAGATTTGCGGGTTGTGCCTCTGCGACCCGACACGGGGGTCGGCGGTCACCCCGTAACAGTAACCCTCCCCCTTAGTGCCTCCCCCCCACTTTCTGGCCCGCATAATACCTAGAACAGGAGACCCCGATCCAGAATATTCTCCTCCGGCTCCCATGACCTTTCCTCTGGGCCCAAACCCATTCCTGTCGACCAAAAAAAAAAATCGTCTCCCCCCCTAACCGTCTAGTGGCCAAAATTCCTTGACGGCAAAGACATTGTGATTCAGCTACGGGAGATCGGGGGAACCACAGGCCGGAGAGAACCGGTTTACGGATGACTGGCTTCAGCAGGGATACAAATGGAAGGAGTTTTGTGGGATGGCGCATGGTCGAGGGAGCCCGGTAGCTTGTAGGCCACAGGATTGATGCGCCTGAGAATTTCAAAGGGACCCTAAGAAATCGGGGACCCAGCCTTGTAGCTGGGAATTTTATTAAAAGCGGACATACCTGGCAGAGAAGCCAAACCTTATCACCCGGGGCAAAGAAGGCGGAGGTCTTCTTTTCTGTCCGCTTGACCTTCATACGGCCGAGGCCTTAATGCAGGGATGTCGAGTCTCCTTCCAAAACGGCAAGATAGGTCGCGGACCAGTCTATCCAATCCACCGCAGGGACTATCCGGAGGAGTCGGAGGCAGCGGAGGGGTGGGCGGGGTTGCCGACCGATAGACGATGGAGAAGGGGACTCCCCCAGTAGAGTCAGAGTCCAGTGAGTTTATAAGTAGAACTCCTCTACCTGGGCAATAGGAGCCCCGACCAATCATCCTGTCTTGCGGACAAAACGAATTGGCGGTAGATAGAACCCAAGACTTTGGTTCACTCTCTCCACTTGCCCCAATATAGACTGTGGGTGGAATGCAGAAGAGAAGTCCGAGTCACTTGCAGAGAGAGCAGAGTCCCCCGCCAAATCTAGAGACAAACTGTACACCTCGATCTGATACAATGTGGAGGGGATCCGTGCAGACAGGAGATATGTTTAAAAAATTACTGGGCAAGTCGAGGAGCCGAAGGGAGACCAGCAAGGGAATGAGAAATGGGCCATTTAGAAAAAACTGTCAGGAGCTCACCCATAGATAACTGTGGTACCGTAACAAAGGAACAGAGGGAGGCAGGTCGGATGAAGTCCAATGGCGATGTGGGCCCCAATGACAGTTGGGAACGGGCAAAGGTGTCAGCAGGCCCGCCGGTTTGGTGCGCGGTGACTGTTGCGATACAAGTAGTACAAGCCTCACGAATTCCTTCACGTCTTTGCTAGTTTCCGGCCACCAATTAAAACGGTAAATCAGAGATTGACCTTCGAACCCCTGGGTGTCCCGCAATTCGGGAAGCAGTGTCCCCATTCATTACCCTCCATCCGGAGTGCCGGCGCTACATACGCTTGCCCTGGAGGGAGCGTGCTGGAGAGTTGCGTGAGCCATGGAGTATTACCGTTTCTGGGGGTACAATGTGCTGTAGGCTTAGTCCCTCCTCCTCACCGTCTTAGTATCGGAGGCAACTAGACTGGGCATACTGCTTTACCGTTCTTGTCTGCCGCGAAAGTGTATAACAAAACGAAACGTGAAAAGAACAGTGACCATCGTTGACGTGGTTCAGGCCGCTGCCGCAGTTTGGAGGTAAAGAGATTTTTGTGATCTGAATATGTTGACGGGGTGTCGAGCACCCTCCAGGAGTGCGCCATTTTCCTCCAAGGCAATGCTTAATGGCCATCAACTCCCGACACCGATGGTGTAGTTTCTCTCACGGGCGAAAAGGTTTAGAGAAAAACCCTCAGGTCCGAATCTCCCTTAGGGCTCTTCTGTGAGAACAGCTTCCCCCGCTCCACGGAAGAGCGTCGACCTCCAAAAGAAAGGGCCGTCAGTATCCGGAGGGATAGGAACGGTGCTGAGGCGAAGGCGGCTATTTAAATTGGAGAAGGCCTCTCGGCGGCCTGGCGGCCAAAGTGCGGGGGTTGGCTGAGTTTCCTGGTTATGGCCACAATTGGGGCGACCACGTTGAGAAATTGGAGGTATGTGGAAATGTCAGTAATAGTTTGGCAAACCCAAAAAACGTGGAAGGCCCGAAGACCGACAGGTCCCGAGTCCACTGGAGGACAGCCGACAGTTTAGCGGGGTCCATTTGGCAGACCCTTGTCCCGAGATAGGTACCCGAGGAACGGGAGCTGGTTCGGTGGAACTGGCACTTTTCCATTTGGCGTAGAGGTTGTTTGTCACGTAGCGCGTTCTTCAGAACCTGGCGTACAATGTGACTGGTGGGTCTCCAAATATGGCGAAACACCAGGATGTCGTCCAAGTAGAACAATTACGCATACATACAGTAGATCCCTTAAAAATTCGTTAACAAACTCCTGGAAGACTGCTGGATCGTTGCATAGAAACCGAAAAGGCATCACGAGTACTCAACAGTGCCCCATCACTAGTAATTAAAGGCGTCTTCCACTCGTCACCGCTCTCGGTATCCGAATTGAGGTTGTAGGCGCCCCCGCAGGTCCCACTTGGAGAAAACTTTAGCTCCCCGAGACGTGTCAAACAGTCTGTAATCAGTCGGCCATGGAAACCGACCGGTTCTTGATGGTGATCTTGTTTTAAAAGGCGCGGATAGTCCCAATGCACTGGTCTATGGACCCCAATCCATCTTCACCACCAAGAAGAACCCGGCACCCGCAGGAGAGGTAGAACTTACTTAACGGGATGACCGCGCTTCTGAAGATTCTCCTTTAAGGTAGGGGCCGACATAGCCTGAGTCTCTGGTAACCAGAGCGGGGTAGACCCCTGCCCCTGGGGTGGGACTATCCAGGCAGCAGGTCAATGGGACAATCGTAGGGACGATGTGGAGGTAAGGTATCTGCTTGTTCTCAGAGAAGACATCTTGAGGTCCTGGTAGGCTTGAGTAGACCTGACAGTGGTTTGGGAAGCCAGCAAGAAGAGAGAGTGGCGCACCCGGCTAGGTACCCTCAGACAGCGAGACTGGCAATCTCGCCCCCAACGAAAAACTTCCGCCCGTCTTGCCAGGCGAGCATAGGGCATGGCACTGCAGCCAAGGAAGCCCAGGAGGACAGCTGAGGAGGAACGGGGTAGAACGAAGAATGCAATCATTTCTTTGTGTAGGCTCCTACATTGAAGAATCACACCGTTCAGGTCCGAAAGTGTGAGTGGGGGTCGTTCAGAAGCTCACCGGAGACAAGACCGCATACCAAGGGTGGTCAGGCGGACCACCGAGAGACGTTATTGGTCACCAATGCAGCGTCCATAAAATTCCCCGGCGATTCCGGAATCCAGTGAAGTCAGCCCACTGGAACGCAGACCACCGAGTTAGGATTGTGACCTATAACGGCAGCATGAGCCGAGGAGAGGGATTCTTCAGCGACCTCGGGACGCCTCTCCCACGAATCCTTTAGGTGCTGCGTTTTCCCGGCCGTAGAGGACGGAGCGGACAACCCCAGAGGAGGTGTTTCGGACTGCCCGCAGTAGAGGCATAGATTCCCCTCACACTCGTCGGGTTCCATCCTTGCGGAGTTAGGTGGGCTCTGTCCACATTGCATGGCCTCGTTCCACGGCTGGCTGGGAAGGAGGCAGTGTGATGCCGAAGGACACCGGTGCAAGACGGGGTAGGCGACGTGTTAGGGTTGTGCCACGTTCCTGCGGAGCTCCTCACGCCTCTCCGAGAACGATATCAATCCGAGTCGCCAGAATGGAGATTCAGCTCACCTTAATGGAGGACGGGGGGTCCCGGGTGGAGAGAGCGTCCTTAACCTGGCTGGAAAGGCCCTTCTTTGAAAGTGCGCATAATGCCGGCGTCGTTCCATGCCAACACGGTACGCCAGAGTGCGGAATTGCACCGCATAGTCACCTACGGAGGAGTACCCTTGCTGGAGTTCAGTAAAACGCGGTTTCCTCTGAATATGCGCTGCCAGGTTCTCCTCGAAGACACTCGGAACAAACCCCTTCCCCCCCCTGGAGAAACGTACCCAGATTGTCCTGACGGGATTCATCTCGGTCCCACAGCGGTGTTGCCCAAGCTCGGGCCTTCCCAGAACAAAGACTGACCACGGAAAAGCCACTTTAACCTTTCTGATGAACTGTCCGGCCATGAGTTTCACACGTGGAAGTAACATTGGGTGGATGAAACCCCTGCAGCCTTAGAATCCCCGATCAAACTTCGTGCAAAGACAACCGGAGCTTCGGACCTGCGGACTAACGCGGACATAGCCGGAAGCGGCTGCCGCTGAAGCTGCCACGGCAGCCTGACTGCTGCTGGCTGGGGTGGTGCGAGAAGCTGCTGCATCATAGATGATAGCTGGTTAAGCGTTGGGCTGCTGAGCGATCGGCTTGGACTGCTGGGCCACAATGGCGAGAGAGTGTTTAGAGTCGCTTGTAAAGAGGCACCTTGGCTGGATCCATAGGCCGAATCGAACTGTTCAAGATGGTAGTGGTTCCTCTGGACCACCGCAAGCGACTAGGCGTAAGCCACCCAGGGAGTGGAATCTAAGTAGGTCCGGTATACACCAGAGCCCGCCGCAAAGCGGGGATGGACTATGCAGCGGCGGATTACTAACAGTGTCACTACCCCTGACGCCTGACTTGCTTGCGGTGGCAGCCGAGTGCGTGTGCGTTACAGAATCGTGAGCAAGCTCGTGGTCGGTGACAAGGCAGAATGTCAGGTGCAGCTGCAAAGGTTCTAGGTCAAGGACGGGCAGAAGATCAGGACAGGCGGCAAAGATTCGTGGTCAAACGAGACGGAGGCAGAGAGTACGGTACACACTGTAATGGAACTAGGCAGTTTGAGAACAGCTTCCTCTCTAGGCACAGGGCACTATCAGATTCGGGCGGACCGTGCCTATGAAGTGGGCAGAGCTAAAATAGGAACAGCACACCAGTGAGAACAATCACCTGCGTGCTGTCCCTTTAATTTTTCCCTGCAGAGCAAGCTCGCGGGCCCGCTAGGGGGAGCGCGCTCAACCACCTGGAAACCAGCATGATCTCGCGCCCGTGACGGACACAGGAGCGTGCGAGGTAAGTCCAATGCTGGGCACCATGCCGGAGTTTCCGCAGCCCGAGCGTCGGTCTGCGGCAACCGGCGCAGCAGGATAAACCCCGCTGCGGAGTTGCGGGTGTGCCTGCGACCCCGACACGGGGGTCCAGGACACCCTTAACATGTACATTGTTTGACATATGTTATATATGTAACCAACCTCAAACGTACAGCATCCTGGGATTAATGGCACTTTAAAATAAATAATAATAAATAATACAGTAGCTACAAAAATCCTGGGTTTTCAACTTTTTGGATTCTGTGAGCCATAGCACCACTCAAATGCCTATGGTGTGAACCCATAGGCACTGTTGCATTGCTATGTGTGGTAGTGATGGTTTGCCATAGCAGCCAGAGGCCTCTAAACTTGCCATTTCTCTGTGCCTGTTAGTGATTTGAGGACATCCAAAAATTATTGTAATTTGAGCCTCCAATATCTTCCCAGGTTGGCTATCTTAATCTTTTTCTCAATATAATACCCCCGAGGGTTCTGACAGGACGTTATATTTTACTTCTGATACTGAGAACAGTCCTCTTTTCAGGTCTACATTTGACCCATCAGTTTCTTAGCTCTACATTACCTTATCTACAGGTTGCAACTGCTGCCAAATTTGTTTGGACAGATATCATAAGCCACAAAGTTCCGACACTGGCAGTGTCTCCAATAAAATAGCAAACCCTCTCTCAGATTTGAGCCCAGACTCCACTGGTCCTGGAGCTAACTTAAATCATCCTACGTGGCAGGTATTAGTTACACTGCTCAAAACTTCTGCTCAGGTTTCTGTAAGGGTATGTTCACATGGTGTATTTGCGGGGCATAATTTGGCTCATAATTGCAGCAAAATACACTCTATAAATATGGTAAAAAGAATGTTATGAGTAAAATCACAGTGGTTGTTCAGACAATGATTTTACGCCCATATTTTGTGCCAAGAAATAGAAAGGTGTATGAGACAGAAATCTGTTTTGCATGGAAAGTACGCGTCAGTCAACCGCTGCTTTCAACGGCGTTAATGAAGGCGTATTTCGGCTCATACCTGTACATCGTGTTAAACATAACTTATTCACTCACTAAGACTAAGTTCACCAATTGCCTAAAAAGCTGGCTGAATAGTTATGGTCCATAACAGCCCCGTTTGTGTCATGCTTTTCGTAGGGTACTTTCATCACGGCACAGTGTTATGGTGTGATTTGGTGTGTTTTTTCGCACTTTGCATACTGCGCTGCGCAAGAAATTAACTACTGTCACAGTGCCCCTCCAACCTGGGGTCGCGGCCGCATCGTGTCCTGCTGCGAATTGTCCACGAAGACCCGCATGTCGAAGCTGCAGGCGCGCGTTGCATACCCGATTCTTCCAGTCCCCCTTTTTACTTCCCCAGCCACGCTCCTCCTGAAGTCTCTGCTTCCCAGCATGTGCGTCCTTGCCTCCTAGCGTCCACACGCGCCGGCACTGTTAAATTTAAAGGGCCAGCGCACCAGTAATTTCCTATTGCCGGTCGCTGCCCCCATTTAAGCCTGCACCTTTCCAGACCCATTTGCTGATCTTTTAGTGGCCCATAGCCTGATAGAGAAAGTGTTTTCCTTGTGAGCCTTGTCCGTTATACCGTGTTAGCAGTACCAATTGCCTCTGTCAATCGACACGACCACTGCCTGCCTGTCCTACTCTTTGCCTTAAAAAAAATAAATACATGATTCTGTACCACGCTACGCCTCGGCTGCCACCGCAAGCAAGTCACATCAGGGGTAACTCACTAGGTTTAGTGATTATTCTCATGCTATTATTGAATTTGTTATACTTTGCACTGAATTCTTGTTGAGTCACAACTATTTTTGTTTCGATGGTGCGTTTTACTTACAGTGCTGTGGTGCTGCAATGGGGGCCAGATTCTCTCCTTCTTTGCCAACATATATTATCGGCCTGGAGGAGAGATATACTGTTTGATCCAATCTTGCCCATTTTTCCTCCCCACATCAGGAGGTATGGACCGTTACATTAGAACGACCTCTCCTGAAGTGTGGAGCACCTAAACGGAGCAAGCTGTGGATTTGTCGGTATATTAACAACAACACTTGAAATCTCAGATTTCCTTGTGACCAGCTTTCTTGACAGAGTTAATTTTTAGATGTAACCATCTTGCAGGGGTTAATAACAGATTGAATACATCCCCTTATAGAAAAAATGATTTCTCCGCAATAACCTATCCTACATGTACACTCTAATCATCCACATCATGTAATTCAGCAGGCCATTCCCTTTGGTGAAATGAACGAGACTAAAGAGAAAATTGCTCTAACGTAGAGGCCTTTCCACCTTTGAGAAAGAAGTCTCGGGATCGACTTTAGTGAGATATGGTAATCCAAAAGGTTTTTGAGAAAACTAGTAAGAAACTATCTTATGTTTCAAGAGATTGTCTTTTAAAGAAAATTACACTATCTAATCAAAAAAAAAACAAAGTTGTATTTGCCACCACAAACCCACATTTAATGCCTTTTGCAAAAATCAAAAAAAATATTTTCCCCTCGTTTTAGATCAAAAAGGGGGAAAAAAAGTTTTATTGGGGGGAAATGAGGTTCATTTTGGCTCTAGGAGAGGTCAAAATTTGAGATCGATTTTGTCCCACAGCAATTTTTCCAACTCCACTATGTCTACTCCTACCTGGCTAACTAACAAAGGCATGTACAAATGTGGCCATTCTAAATGTACCACATGCAATTTTGTAACAGTCTCCAAAGAGTTCTACTCCATTAATACTGGGCATAAATACGATATAACCACATATATTAATTGTAATACCCGATTTGTGGTTTATTTAATAACCTGTAATGCCTGCCTTAAACAATATGTGGGGTGTACCACTTGTAATTTAAAAGTACGTGTACGGAGACACATATCGGATGCTAAAAAACCTTTTTCATTAGGTATGTCTATGGTTTCAAAACATTTCCATGACATACATCAAGGGGATACCACTAGCCTTTCCTTTTTGGGTATAGAAAGGGTTATTAAACCTGCCCGCGGTGGAGATCATAGAAAAAAGTTAGTAGCACGTGAGGCTTTTTGGATGTTTCAGTTAGGTACTCGATATCCTGCTGGTTTGAAAAAAAGGTATGACCTCATTAGTCAATACTAGTGTGTATTTAGATGATCGCACTGTTGTTTTTAGCTATATTTGATTTTACTCATTTTTCATGTTTGTCCGATCATGTGATCTATGTCACGTGTCTCGGACAGGGGTTATTTAAACAGTGATTTATGTGTTGAACAACATGCCATGAATAAGGAGCGTTTCTGCTCCGAAACGCGTCGGTCTTATGCGACTCTTCTTTAAGATGCTTGTACACTTTTAAACTTTTCTAATAAAGTTCGGAATTTTTCTACACTCAAGAGGTGTTCACGCTGGACTTCTTCTTTTGCTCTAACGACCTGGTAGACTCCCGCAGCAAGTCCATCCTGCCTTGCGGCGGGCTCTGGTGAAAACAGGGACCTACTTAGATTTTGCTCCCTGACATGGCCCCTACCATCGCTTGCGGTGGTCCAGTGGATCCACTAACGCTGTCCGTGACACTGCCTTTATTACCAGCAAGCTTCTTTTAGTTAACTTAATTGTTTTGAAAGATATTACAATTGTGTAATCATTTCTTATGTTTGAAATCTTGTAAATTTTAAACACCGCAGTTGTTTACTCGTAACACATTTCTAAACAGTTTAGATAACTTAAAAAACCTTGCTGGTAATAAAGGCAGTTTAATTGCTGTGCAGCATTGCACTAATAACACTCATTAAAAATGCATAAAAAATTCCACAAATTCACAACGTGTAAAAACAGTCCTTAGTCTGCACATACTTCTTAATCACACAATCCAGGGGCTCACTATCTTCTTCTCATACTAGTCAGGTACAAAGACTGAGTGGGACGCATTAAGAATATAAAAAAAATTGTTATGTAATATGGCACAAATAGATCAATTAACATTTTGTTATGGCATGCAAAATTATAATATTATTGTAAAGGGGCAGTATTATTAATTGCTCATCCCACTTACAGACAATTGGGCATAACTATTCTTATTGTGAGGAATGTCCTTACACATTTGGAAGCTGTCCAATTACAGTTAAAAAGATAAAAGTGTCAGACTGTGTAGGGACACATCTTACAAGAAGAATGGTAATGTCCACCTGTTATTTTATTCATACATGTTCAAGAGTTCTATGAAGAATGAACTAGGATTGTCATTCTAAGGGAAAAAGTTTACTAAAATGGACAGAAATCTGAACAATTCCTGTCAAAGGCTATAGATATGTTTGAAATGAAATCCTCTAAGTAATTTGTGCAGATTTCTGCTTAAGATATTATCTTTTATGCAATGGTTTTCATCATGGAGCCTGACGCAAATTCGCCCCATTTCATTTGATTATTCTGTGTTCTTTTTTCAGATGTGGTGTCTGTGCAAAAAACATGTGCAATAAGTGGCGTTTTCCCCACAGCAGGTTTCAGAATTCCAGGAAATACAACAGGATGGTCTTTTGTGGGATTTTTGGTGCAAAAGCACAGATTTTGGTATGGAATTTTCATTCTTTCCATATCAAAATGTATATGAATGGGGCCTAACATTTTTTTAATGAAAATATGATATTAGGTTTGCATTTGGAAAATTAATGAACAATAAAAAAATAGTGCAAAGGTATCCTTATCCTTTACAGGGGTATTGCCATAAAGTAAAATTAATGTGGGAATCTTGTAAAATAAAAAATAAACATTTTCAGTATTTATCATTATTAAAAATTCTGTAACATTTTATTTTAACTGTTCCCTTAGTGATCCAAAGTGTACAGCTCATCTTGCGGCAAATGCGCAGACATCACCTCTCCTCTCAGGCAGCTACTGTCAGTCTCTGCCTTGCCTGGTAATCACAGACACTCACTCACTGCTAAGCGACTTTTTAACCTCAGGTGCTGTCATACTACTTCTGACCTCTGTATTTCTTGGTAAATAGTCAGTGCAAATAAATAAATAAAACCAAAATTCAAACTCACATTCACATGTCTGTCTCTTATAGGGATTGGAACCTAGGACCCCTATGTTGCAAGGCAGGAGTGCTAACCACTGAGCTACATTGTAGATACTCACAGATCTTTTCATAAACAGACATTTGTTTGACTAGAATGAGCACACTGTGGAAAAAAGGCATGGTGATGTCAATCCTGCTGGGTTACATGATATGTAGTTCAAACAAATCACACACACCGCCTTTTGAGCACATTGAAAGCTGAGAATGGGCAAAACAGGCATGAAATGCCTTTGTGGCAAAACCTCTTTAAAGGGGTATTACCATCATAGCAAGTGCTGCTGGAAGGGCAATTTTTAAAAAGCATGTTATTAAAAAATATGTATGGTTTATCTACTGCAGGCCTTTTTTGCACCTTCAACTTTCTCTCATCTCCTTAGTTACCAATTACAAATGTGTGCTTTCAGTGATGGCCATTAATGCAGAGTTACCAAAGACTGTCTGACGATAAGGTGCAGAAAGGCCTGTATAAGGTTAATGCATATCCCATTTTTTATTCTTTCTATTTTGTGGTGACCTGGTCCCTTTTTTTAGATTCCTTTATTCTGCTACAAGAACTATGCTTTTGAATGCTTTTTTTAGCCTACAATCTAAAATCATTATGTGACTATACAATTGCAGCTTTATATAATTTGATAACCACTTTCTTACCTGCTTTCTGAAAATGTAATAAAAAATAATCAAAAAACATTCTTAATGCACCAAGTGTGCAAGCAGTGTTGAATTGAAATCCAGTAAATGCAGAAAAATCATAATTAAAAACGTGTTTTTGTGGTTTAGGTTAGTTAATTTAAGTAGAATGATGAATTAATTGTAATTTACTACTGTTTAAATAAGCATGATTAAAGTGGATTAGATTTTGAATAATTATGAATTTTTATTAAACATTATGGAAAAATTGATATAGTACCAAAATATATTAGTAAGTTTGCTTTTTTGTTTTGTTTTAGCATTATCTACATAAAAGTTAGGGATATGTTTTACTAGGCAATTATTATGTTATGCTAACAATAAATAAAGCAACATAAATTATTTAACAGCTTCATTTTGCACTGTATTACATAGTTACATAGTAAGTACGGTTGAAAAAAGACATATGCCCATCAAGTTCAATCAAGAATGAGGAAAGATGTGGATGAATGGAGGGGGTAGGGAATTTTTAAGCTTTGTTTCCCCTACTGATGCAGACTTTTGGAACCCAGAACACAAGAACCAATACCAATCTGCCCTAGAGGAATTTATCATTCCTGATCCCAAAGTTGCCATCAGACTGGATTCAGATGTTTTATATGACTACATAAGTATTAATACTATTTAGTAGTAAATGGTTATGCAGGAATTGTACACTATGTAAATGTGAATTGTATAGATGTACAGTGCCTTGCAAGAGTATTCGGCCCCCTTGAACTTTTCAACCTTTTGCCACATTTCAGGCTTCAAACATAAAGATATAACATTTTAATTCTTTTGTGAAGAATCAACAACAAGTGGGACACAATTGTGAAGTGGATTGACATTTATTTGATATTTTCAACTTTTGTAAAAAATAAAAAACTGAAAAGTGGGGCATGCAATATTATTCGGCCCTTTTACTTTCAGTGCAGCAAACTCACTCCAGAAGTTCATTGAGGATCTCTGAATGATCCAACGTTGCCCTAAATGACTGATAAATATAATCCACCCAGGTGTAATCAAGTCTCCGTATAAATGCACCTGCTCTGTGATGGTCTCAGGGTTTTGTTTAAAGCACAGACAGAATCATGAAGACCAAGGAACCCACCAGGCAGCTCCGTGAGACTGTTGGGGAGAAGTTTAAAGCCGGTTGTGGATACAAAAAGATTTCCCAACCTTTAAACATCCCAAGGAGCACTGTGCAAGTGATCATATTGCAATGGAAGGAGTATCAGACCACTGCAAATCTACTAAGGCCCATCCGTCCCTCTAAACTTTCATCTCAAACAAGGAGAAGACTGATCAGAGATGCAGCCAAGAGACCCATGATCACTCTGGATGAACTGAGAGATCTACAGCTGAGGTGGGAGAATCTGTCCTTAGGACAACAATCTGTTACACACTGCACAAATCTGGGCTTTATGGAAGAGTGGCGAGAAGAAAGCCATTTCTCAAAGATATCCATAAAAAGTCTTGTTTAAAGTTTGCTACAAGCCACCTGGGAGACACCAAACATGTGGAAGAAGGTGCTCTGGTCAGATGAAACCAAAATCCAATGCAAAACAATATGTTTGGTGTAAAAGCAATGCAGCTCATCACCCTGAACACACCATCCCCACTGTCAAACATGGTGGCGCAGCATCATGGTTTGGGCCTGCTTTTCTTCAGCAGGGACAGGGAAAATGGTTAAAATTGATTGGAAGATGGATGAAGCCAAATAACAACAAACGCTCTCCATCCAGCCTCACTGAGCTCCAGCTGTTTTCCATGGAAGAATGGGCAAGAATTTCAGTCTCTCTATGTGCAAAAATGATAGAGACAAACAATAAGCGACTTGCAGCTGTAATCGCAGCAAATGGTGGCGCTACAAAGTATTAACTAAAGGGGGCCAAATAATTTTGCACGCCCCACTTTTCAGTTTTTTTTATTTTTTACAAAAGTTTAAAATATCCAATACATTTTGTTCCACCTCACAATTGTGTCCCAAATTTTATATCTTCATGTTTGAAGCTTGAAATGTGGCCAAAGGTTGAAAATTTCAAGGGGGCCGAATACTTTTGCAAGGCACTGTATATGCATTATACAGGGGATAGACTTCAGTGTCTTGAAAGCATGAGTTGCTGACCTCTAAGTGAACCCTGAGACTGTGTCATATGCCCATGCCATATTGTTGAAATAGGATGAACGCGTCTGAAGTGGTAGAGGATTGGCCGGCCAATCCTCTACCACTTCAGACGCGTTCGTCTTATTCCTGCTTCGTGACTTCCTGTCTGGCATCCATCTCCAGGATTTTCCCCTAAGCCTTGCTCTGTCGGTATCGCTCACGCATTTTACGTGCTGCTGCATTTACCATACTAGTCTCCTATGCTCCTATTAGATGTCTCTTGATAAAGACACATTTGCCAAAACGTCGTTTTTTCTATAGACATCTTGAATTATTTGATATCATTCAACTACCCATTTATATGTAAACATCTATTCAATTCTGATTTTGGATTAGTGCAATAATCAATTTTGTGAGTGATCCATGACTCTTGTAAGTAAAATTTCTTTACAACCATTATACACGCTGTGCGGTGGATACATTTGTTTTCTGACACTGTGACCCTATCAGTCTTTTCCACTCTTAGCACCCGATAATCATAATATATATTAGGTGTGTGTGACCATTTACAATTTTAGTACAGAGATCAGATCCTCCTTCACCTTCTAGCCACAGACCCAGTGAGGACAGCAAGGAACTTCTAAGAAGAACACAGCTTTGTCAGACAAAGGCGCCTGGAACTTTGGATACATGAGGTACAGCTAGTCCTTGACAGACCTCATGACAGTTGATGCTCAGCAAGCTTCAGTCCTGACCCAACACATTGGTGTTCACAGATTCCTCACAGATACCCAGATCACTTGTGGTAAAGGGGAACTCCCTGTTGACTAATCTGGAAGATTTATGGGATGCTTGCTACTGCAGGCTGTGCAGATCTGTAAGATGAGGAATATACTGCAAGAAGGGTTCTGTGTATTACAATTTGCCAGAAGTAAATGAAGAAGTTGATATCTTGAAACCCAGCAGATCTTCTGCCTCATTTCTGCAACTTACATCATGGACTCCTCAAAACACCATCAGGGCAGTTGAGGCTAATTCCATTTAGAATGTGAACCATGGGATTAAGGAGGAACACTACCTGCCCCTACCGATATCCTCTTCACTGTAGCGTTCCCAAGGAAGCATGAGAGGATTGGGTAAGAGCCACCTGTGACAACTACAACTGCCATCCTCTCCTCTGCAATTATGGGGCACTAAAGTTAACTAAGCCTTTATTGAATCCCTCAACTGTTCTTGCTATGACCAGCTACTAAGGCAGGCTATTCTCTCCGGGACATTGAACCTGTTTTCTTCAGATAAAGGGACTGTAATTTTGTAGGGGCCATTTATATATAAATTAATCATGTCTCCCTGTAGCTGTCTTTTCTCAAGCCTAAATAAGTTTAATTGTCTTAACCTTTTCTCATAACTAAGATGTTCTATTCCCCTTCTTAGTTTGGTTGCTCTTCTTTGCACCTTCTCTAGCTCCATTACATCCTTTCTATAAACTAAAGCCCAGAACCTTAGTTCCCAATGAGGCCACACCAATGTTTTATATAGCAGTAATATTACATCCATGTCCCACAAGTCCATGTCCATTAAATTGGCTAAGATTTCTACACTCAGCCAATTAAATATATCAGTTGATGTATTAACAGTACTGGCAGTGCCTACATAAGCATTGGATCCAACATTATTAACCCTTCATTAGCTCTCATTGTATAAAAAAAGTTTTAAGAATGCTTTTAGAAAGCCCTGCCTCGCCGAAATCCCCAGTGACCAATTCTAAAATTTTATTTTATTTAAAACCCCTTTTCCCGAATAGGACGTATGCATCCCGCCCTGGGGGAAAGGGGACTTCCCGCAAATGGGAATGATGCTATCCTTGGCGACCCGCAGGGCTTGGGGGCGGGGCCACGCAATCGAAACTGGAAACCACCCGGGTTAAATTTCTGAGGGGCGCAATGCCTTTTAATAACCGGGCCGGGAAGTGTGTCCGGGGCCCCGGGGGGGAAAAAAACGCTTCATTCCCCGTACCCTTTTCATGGCTGCGTTTTAATGAAACCGCAGGCAGGAGGAGTGGGGCCTCCGCCTGTTCCCCGGGGGCTGCCAAAACTGCAGTTCAGCAGTGATCTCCTACCTGATGGCCGGGAAAATTGCCGGCATTCCTGGGGCCCAACCCTGTGATGTCACCATCCCCGCAAGGCTTTGTGGGATGTGAAATTTCCCAGTCAAAAAAATTTTTAGGGACTATTGAGCCAAATTATATTTTAGTATTAGATTTATTTCTGTATTTTATATAAATGTTATTCTTTTTTTAAATTTGAAAAATTGTCTGCTTTTTTGGCTCGTCCCCTTTTAGTCTAAAACCTGTTTACACAATAGTCTGAGTTTTTTATCTTTCTATTGTATGTTTTTGTGAAATTTCGGTTGACTAATTTAAAAAAGGCAATTTTCTTTTCATTGTCTTATTTTAAGGGGGTTCTGTTTTGTTTTTGGGGTTATCTTTTGGGTGAAACCCTTCCCTTGGATGACGGGGTCACTCCATTTGGTGCAGGGGCCAAAAAATACACAAAAAATTTTGTTATTTCCTTAAGATGACTCCGCATTGGGCTGTGTCCCCTTTTTTTAAAAGGAGGGGGGGATATATTACCCTCTAACCCCCACCCAAGGGAGGTCAGAACCTTTTCCTTCCTGGGATGGAGCTGAGTGTATTTTTTGCTCCATTTTGTTCTAGGGTTTTTCTCATGGCGGAATTTTAGCGGATTCGGGGATGCAAACAGGTGAATTTCTGAAAAGTGTTTAAAAATTTTTGTATAAAACTGATTTTTCCCCGGTACATATTGTCTCCCTATTTTCTGGAATAAATTTTATGTTTTTCATTTTTTTTTAATTGAGGGGTTATTGAACTTTGTAACAATAAAGCTGGTGTTTTTTCCTTTTTGGGAGGGTTTTATCTTTTTTTAAAACTGTATTCCAAAATTGGTAAAATTTTTTTTAAATTAAAATTTGGGCCCCAAAACATAAATGGCCCCTGTGAGCGGGAAAATTACGGGCGAAAGGGTTTTTTAACCAGGCAATTCTGAGACTCCAGTAACCCAAGAAAATAGTGAATTGTATAATAAATTTTTCTTTTGAAAAAAAAAGGGGTTGTTAATGAATCTGTTAGATTCCAGGTTGGGAGCGGAACCTTTCGGGTATGTTGGGCCCATTAAATGGCCCAAAATTTTCGGATTGGTGAATTTTTGGGGTAAATTTTTAAAAAATGTTAAACCCGGGATGATGTGGGGGGGCCATGTTTGAAAAAGGTTTTACACTTTGAGAAATTTTGGGGGGTTTGAAATGCTGTCAGAAAGGCGAGGAGGGATTCTGTTGCATGCTTTTAAAAAAGGAGCATGAGGAACGGGGAAGATGATGAAAATTTTTTGGGGGGACATTGGAAAAAAAAAAGGGTTTTGGGGGAAAATTGCAGGGGTTCTCTGGTGTGGCACAGTGTCAGAAAAGCTGCTGATGGACAAGGGGTGATGGATTTTCGCTTTTTTGCTGAAAAAAGCGGTGTCCCGTTTTTGATCAGTACAAATATAAAAAGGGGAAAGGGGGTTAAGGTGAACAAGAAAAAGGTTGCTTTGGCCATCCCAAAGGCGGGAAAGTGCGTGGGATCCTGACCCAATGGATGCTGA
>JAODAL010030843.1:0-49336 GCA_025379985.1 Phyllomedusa bahiana | reverse complement strand
TAATTTGGACAAAAAATACAGGATGTTTTATTTTTGGTCCCTAAAAACGCCTAAATAGCATCTGGTTTTACTGTCGATATTTCAACCAAAAGGGTTTAAAATTTAAACCCTCTTGCGTGGGGTTTGGAGAAAAATAAGGGTCATTTTTTTTGACCCATTACGCCTAAATTACATCTGGTTGTTCTGACGGTGTTTCATACCCAAGGGCTAATTTAACCTCTTGTTGTGGGGAAATTTTTGGAGAAAAACAGGGGGGGTTTTTTTTCTGCCACATACCACCTAAAATCCATCAACTTAACCGGGGGGGGTATTTTAATCTGTGGCCAAGAAGTTAAAATTCATTTTTTTTGGGGAGAATCTGTGTCAAATCCATGTTTTTTTTCAGCCCACATACATTTTCAAATTCAGCCACCCAGTCTCTGGGATTTGCTATCTGTGGCAAACAGTAAAATTTAATTATTGTGGGATTTGTTAAAACCCGATACATGAGAAACCCCCCCCAAAAAAGTGATGTCATCAGTAATTTTGCATTTACACTAATCATTTTGCCATTCCCTTTTAAACCTTCATTGTCCACTAAAGGCAAAAAGAAACAGGGTTGATCCCAAAAAATAAGAAAGGGGTATTTCATGTTTCTTGTTTTGTTCCACTCCTGCTTTTGGGTACCTATCATCTGACAACCATACAAACAAAGGGCCCTGTTATACTCCTTACGCTTCCTAAAAAACAAACGGTTGTGTTTGACCTTTTCATTCCTTGTGACAGATTAAAATAAGGGGAAAACCAAACATAGTGGCAACGTCATGGAGTTGTGAAACAGCATTAGAAAACCACAGGGTGATCAACTGAGAGAGCAGTCAGTTGGCAGCAGATAGTAAAACAGATGGCAACTGACAGATTGTGGAGGTGGGGCAGCAGTTTAGGCCACAACTGGGACAAGTATACAGTGGGGGTGGCGGCAGCAACACCCGCTTTAACCAGAGTTGGGACAATGCATAATTTTAGGTGGCAGCAGCTAGGTACATAAAAGAGGAGGTGGCAGTAACAGCAAAAACAAGCCAGAAGTAAAAAGGTGAATAGCCTGGGGAAGACAAAACAGCATGGGGGACCTGAGGGGAGGTGGGAGCAGATAAAAGGTACATAATAGCCCCGTAAGAGCGGGGGGGTGGGTGGCAATATCGTCCCCGGTAAAGATGGTGGGTGGTAGAAGGAGAGCTGGCAGCAGATGTTGGCATCATGCGGGTGGGGGGAACTCAGAATAGTAACTAGGAAGGTAGCCAAAAGAATCCGGGGTTCAGGTTCTGCTCAGGTGCTGCTCCCCGGGGGTACCAAATCACTAGGGGGGAAAAAATCTGCTTCAACAATCAGCCCTGAGGTTGCGGGCAGATGGACTGGTACTCCTGGCTCCAAACCCCCCATCCCTCCACAGCTCCATGGCAGTGGTACATAGCGTGATAACCCACCTCTCAAAACCCTGCTAGAGGATGGACAGGGGCGCAGATGGGGGAGGGGGCCAACTGACTACATAGAATGACTCATATATTTAGTTTGTCCTCTGTCTGGGTAGGTGAAAAAATGCCCCCATTTGGACCGGTAAGAAGGTCCAGGATGATGGAGAGCCAAAGTCATCCCTTGGGCTGGAGGTGACAATTCGCTGTCACTACCCGGCAAATCACATGCAGGGCCATCTGGCAAGGGACTGGGGGGACTCCCCCTCCACTCCACTGTATATTGCCACAGTGTGTCGGGGTCATTCTGCTCATCTTACTAATCCTCCGGCTGTCCTCCTCCATCCAGCACTGCTTTGTGCTCCGTTTTTTCCCTCCCCTCCTCCAGTTCAGCTCCCATGGACCATGGGGCTGTGAATGTATCACCACGTCTCCATTTCCCTCCCAACGATTTTGCAGCATCTGTTCCAGAAATGAAGCAAGGTGGAATGAGTTATTCATCCCTAGTCGGGCGACTGACAAATAACATGCCCTCAACAAAGGGCCTGAGCAAACGGCAGGCCCACGCATGACGGCCACTGGCTGAAATAAAAAAATTACACAGGGGGTACTCCTGCCCACTTGGATCATCAAAAAATCGTTAATTTGCCCTTTCTCTGTTCATCAATTTCTCCCGTTCATAAATTTTCCCCCCCGTTCATCAAAAACCCCCCTGTTCAGCAATTTCCTCCTTTTCTTCAATTTCCCCCCTGTTCTTCAATACCCTGTTCAAAAATTTTCTCCTGTTCTATATTTTTCCTTTTTCATTATTCTGCCTTTTAATATTTCTCCCTTTTTCCAATTTTCTCCCTGTTCATATATTTCTCCCCTGTTTTTTGTTTTTTTTTTTTTTTTTTATAATTTCCTGTTCTGTTTAGCTCAAGGAGGGTTCCTTGGCGGTGTAGGAATGGGAGAAGTGCTTGCAAAATTTCCCCGGCCATTCTCTGAACTTGCAGAGTCCCCATTTTTAAAAGGGAGGGGCAGCAGTACCACCCTTGGACAGGACTTGGTCGCTCTGCCTTAGGGGTGGCTAGATGCAACTGCTGTCTCTTGGCAATTGTCTCGGTGAACATACGGCCCATGAGTGCCGAGGAGCAGGAGTATCTGGACGGAAAAGAAAAGACAGGGAGTTGTCTTCGGCGAGGGGGTGGAAGTTTTGCTGCCGAAATGGGGGGGCGTGCCACTGGGTCTTTTGCTTTTTGCTGCGAGGGGGTGGACCCCCACATCTGAGAACATTTCTCCCGGGCCCCTGTATGGGCGCTGCAGATGTTGTGCGGGGCCCTTGTTCCAACGTTAGGCCCCCTGGTCACCTTTTGCTTTTGGGCCACGATTTGAAATATCCAGTCGCCCCCCACGGGGCTTGCAAAAAACGGCCATACCCCCCGATGGGGTGATTTTACCACCAATGCTCCCACTGACTGACTTTACCCCTTTTTTCCCCATGAGGCCCCTTGCCGCAACTTTTGGGACCTGAAAAAGGGGGGTGATCTAAATCATAGCTGTTTGGCCCCCAAACCCCCAAATCTGCCCCCCTGCTGACCCCGCCACACTACCGACTTGGGGGAGGCCCTCCCCCTGACACCAAGCTGCCCTCTTTTCCCTTCCAATGAATAAGATGAAGGCCCAGCTTCCGGGGCCGGGCAATGGGTAGCCGAAGGTAGGGGGACCAAATAGGGGGCCACTTCATCCACAAAAAGGGGGCACAAAGAGGCATAGAGGGGGTGAATATTTTCCATTTGGGGGGACTTTATGCCTTGTTTAACTGGGAAATTAAATACCTTGTCCCACTCGCTTGCTTACCCGGCTCCCATGTGCGATCGGCTACATCGATTAGTGTTTGCCTGCCACCGCCGTCTACCTCAACGGTGTCGCTGTACAAAGCCTGACCGCTTGTAATATAACCCCCCATGCCACTCTTCTCATCACTACTTGCCCCGCTTCTGAAAAGAAGCCTTGGATGTCTTTTTCCCCCCCCTTTTGCTCACTGTTTAAAAATTTTTGGCCCCCCACGTAAGGGGCGAAAGAGCCCACACAAAGTATTCCTGGTATGGGAAGCGAACGGGACAGAGGGGGGTTAGGACAGGTGGGGGGCCCCTCCCTGCTCCCGGCTATGCCAACTAAGATTTGTGTCGAAAAATTTCCCACCGACTCTTGGCTTGGGTTTCTTTAAAATTCAAAAAACTTTGTAAAATAAGCACTATTTTTTAAAATTTGCTGCGCTATTAAGCCGAGGGTCCCTCCTCGTGTATACATCCAAAATTCAAAAAAAAACCCACCAGCAAATTTTTAAACCGAAAAATGTCTTTAAATCTTCAAGCGTATTTTCAAAAAAAAAAACGAATGTCTTTAAATTTCCTTAAAACATAACATTTTATTCACTTTCCCTTTTTTAAAAGTTCTCCAAGAACAAAAGCAAATATCAGATTGGCAATAATTTAAAAAGTCTTACTTGCTATCTTCTAGGGGCAGAATACATTTGTAGCACTCGGTTTGTAGAGTGTTATTAGTAGCTGCCGCATTTTCCCCGTACTGTCCCCTTATTCAGAGTTTTAAAGCCCCCTTTGTCAAGCATGTTAAATCGCCAGCCCAAACCTTTAAAAAAGATTCAAAAAACGCCCTATTAATAAATTACAAAAATTACCATATTCAGGTCTAATCATAATAAAATTTATCCAAAAATTTACTTAAACTTTATAATAAAATAAAAACATTTTAAAAACCAAAAACTAACTAAGCCAGCATCTCCAGCAGCATTCTTCGTTTAAAAAACCCCTTTTGGTGTTGTGTATCAAGTTTGTTGATCCCCAAAACTTCCCCACTAAAAATAAATTTGTAGTACTAGTATGATCTGCAGTCGCAACCTCCCTTTCACACACCATCTAACAAATAAAATTTTGAAATATTCCTAAAAAAGACTTGCTAAAAGATGATTCACCATATTTTTTTATTGGTACAGCTTCCCTCCCACATTACCAGCCTTTACTCTTGTTTTGTACAGACGTATCTATGAACGATGTTGCCTTATTTTTAAAGAAAATCAAATTCTGAATAGAATTTAGGGTATTGCCTTTAAAAATTCACTTTTTTAGTTTCCTATGATATTAAAAGTCTGTATACAAACATTCCCTTGAAACAAGGGTTTTTACACAGTTTAAAAAAATTGGGGATCAAACGGGTACAAACAATGATTAATTTTTTTTTTAAACTATTTTAAGTCATACTTACGAAAAATTACTTCCGGTTTGGAGATACTGTATATGGGCAGCGACAGGGGACCTCTATGGGGTCTCCTGTCGCACCCAGCTTCGCTGATATTTTAATGGCAGATATTGAGGGGATCGGTCCCCGGGCCTTTAGCCACGGGTTCTCCCCTTTGGGGTGGGACATCTTCATGCTATGGACAGGGACTGAGAATGAATTAAATGCGTTCTCTAAATATCTTAATCACTGGAATATGGAATAGGGATTGTCTAAACTATTTGGATGTTACTGTGTATAGAGATGGTGATAAACTTAGCACCACATTATACAGTAAACCAACTGATAAAAACAACTTATTAAGATATGACAGCTTTCATGCCCCACAAACCTTCCGGGGAATACCAAAAGGACAATTCCTGTGAGCTCTCAGGATCTGTTCGGATTTGGAACAATATGACAAAGAAATGGTTAAACTGACTGAAAGGTTTGTGTCTCATGGGTATCCAAGGAAAGAAGTGGAAAATATAGGGAGAGAGGTTAGGAGTATTCCCCGTGAAAAGCTAATGAATAAGAGGGATAAAAAACATAAGGGACAGGATATAATGACATACATATCCACATATGATTCACATGCTGACTTGATTAAACGCGCTATCTGTAACACATAGAAATTATTACAGAGTGATACAAAATATGGGAGTCAGTTCACACATAAACTGCGGTTTGCCTACCACAGAGGTAGAACTATTGCTACATACCCCTGCCTCGCTTGTCAGAACTGCAATAGTATAATTAAAGGAGATTGCATCTATTACCCCACACAAGGTTACCTAAGTCACATCAAAGGTTTTTTTATATGTAACACACAAAATGTAATCTACATGCTCAAATGTCCATGTGGTAAATCATAGATTGGACAAACTTCTAGATCAATAAAAATCAGATTGCATGAACATCGTTCACAGATACGTCTGTACAAAACAAGAGTAAAGGCTGATAATGCTGAGGAGGAAGCTGCTACCAATAAAAAATATGGTGAATCTTCTGAAGCACGTCATTTTATGGAATATTCTCATAATATTAGTTAGCTTAGATGGTGTGTGAAAGAGGAGGTTGCGACTGCAGATCATACTAGTACTACAAATTTATTGTTACGTCGGGAAGTATACTGGATCAACAAACTTGATACGTTAACACCTAAAGGGTTAAATGAAGAATGCTGCTGGAGATGCTGGCTATAGTAAGCTTTTGGTTTTTAATGTTTTTATCTTATGTATAAAAGTTTAATTACATGTTGGATAAAATTGTATTTCTGATTAGGCATGGAATAGTAGGTCATTTTGTTTTATTATTAGTATGGTGTTTTTTGAATCTATTTAAAGGCTTGGCTGGCTGATTACTAACATGCTTGACAAAGAGGGCAATAACCCTCGAAACTTAGCGGACATGCTACTGAGACAAGATGTCGGCAGCTACTAACTAACAAGCTCTACAAGCCAGAGTGCTACAAATGTATTCCTGCTCCTATGAAGATATCAAGTAAGACTGTTCTAAATTATTGCCATATCTGATGTTTGCTGTGTTCTATGGAGAACTTTTAAAAAGGAATGTGAATAAAGTGTTGATGTTTTAAGGAAATTTAAAGACATTCGTTTGTGAAATATGTGCTTGAAGATTTAAGGACATTTGTCTATGAAACATATGCTTGGTGGTGTTATTTTGATATTTTGGGGTTGTCAAATGTCATCTGGGAGAAAGTGGATGGCCTAGTCAACCATTCGTGAAGCGTTGGCTTGGTGGTCAACACACGGCTGCTAGATGACAACGGAAGCTGTGGCCTCGCGGGGTGACATCCCCTTACTGTGCTGCAAGCTGAGCCGGCTCCAGGAACCTACTATTGTGTTCTTTGACGCTATTGTAGTGTCTTGTCGCTCTGCTCGGTTCCTTCAAGCTGCCGTTGACGTTACCTTGTCAGGCTGCATTCCCACTTCAGTTATTTGGTCAGTTTAGCCCCTGTAAGTGCCCAGGAAATTGAAGAGTGAAGCGATTCTAAGAACGGCGGCTATCATGTGCATGTCATACTGAAACACAGTATTGTATGAAGACCAAACTACGCTCCCTATGCATATTTGAACATGGCACAATGTTCTACAACATCCTACAGGCTATCTGCAGCAAGGAAAGAGCTGTTTTGTAACGCAATTCACCGCAAATAAATTCACGTCTAAATGATTTTTGACGGAAAATTCAGCGAACTCGGCGAATCTAATTTTTGAGAAATTTGCCCATCTCTACCAGCTATATTACAAAATTTGTCAACAACATCTTCTGAAATCCAAATAGTAGAAAAGTTCAGCATTTCCATAAAATGAAATTGTATGTGTAATCCATTGTAATGCAAGTAGAAAGTCCAAATTGAGTATGTTGAGTACAATTACGTGTTTCAGAAAAAAAAGGCTGTGACTGAGGACATGTGTCTGAAACATGTAAGCTCGCATAAAAGTGAATGGGTGGATGGCAATAAGCGCTGCCCTCCTCATTATCATGCATAGTCAACTCACAGCTAGCTGTGTAGTGGACTTTGCTTTGTGGAAACACCCCTTAAAGGCACCACTTTTCTGTTATGTACAATGTGAATCATTTTAAGTGGGTTGTCCCATCAAAATCCCCTTTTTACTTGCATAATCTGTCAATTAAACAACAATGAAAGTAAGAACAGTGTGGGTTCAACCTTTTGGACTCCAACCGTTGTTGAAAATAAGGGACCCAAGTCCTTCTTCTAAGTAAGAAAGCAAGATGAGCAGATACTGTTCCTTTTAATAGACTAGAACTACCATAAGCTTCCTCCTCTATCTTCCCCTTAGCTGCGCAGGCAAATTTGAAAGCTGCATCTAAGGGGTTAATCAGCCATGACCAGACTAAGCTCCGGTTGTGGCCAATACCTCGGAATACCAGCTGTAATATACAGCTGGTTATCTGCAGCAATCAAGCGGTCTCGATTTTTAAACACACATGACTGCCTTGCCGCAAATTTACGGCAATTTGCACTAACGCCATTCCCCACTATGAAGTAAATATACATAAAATGTTGAAAACAGTTAGATACTTTCTTTACCTTTTATAATAGGGAATCATAAAAATGTCTCAATATTATTTTTGACAGCATTTAAGTGACTTCCTTATTACCAATAGTGCTTATAATGGGAGATACCAGTGAAGTCTGATGAGCAAAGGTCATGAACCAACAGTCATTTTGCATAGTACAAGTCAGCAACACAAGAGGGCTTAGAAGTCATTCTTTAGTGTGCATATAGAGTTAGTTGTCAGTCACCAATAAGACCCAGAATAAGCAGGGATTTAAATTAATAAAATCAAGTTATACAGAAGTTTTTTTCCACAAAACTACAGTAGATTGCAAAAGTATTCATACCACTTGAACTGTTCTTCATTTTTAAATGTAACAGCCACAAATTTAAATATATTTTACTGATATTTTATGTAATAGAGCAACACAAATTAGCAAGTATTTGTGAAGTGCTAAGAAAATAATTAGTGTTGAGCGATTATTATCGACAAAGTTGAAATCGGCACGGTTTTTAGGTTGATCGGATTTTTTCGATCACGCGATAATTTAGGTTAAAATCTGCGCATAATCTATGAATATCGCGCCATTTTGGGCGCTTCCTGTCATTTTGGCGGCCAGCAAATCAGCTTAGAGAATAGAGCAGGGTGAGCTGGGTGTGCGACGTCATGACTGGGATGTGTATGGTTGTGATTGGCTGGAAAAATCACATCACCTGGTTTTACATAGAACAGCCCTTCCTGTTCATGATCAGTGTGTGTCTGTGTCTCATAAGAGCAGGACATGTGCTTGGTCTCTCTCAAAACAGCTCAGCGAACTATGCTTTTAGCTGTGAACATTAGAACTTAGGTAGATTAGAGATTTTCAGTTTTTAGTTACTTAGGCTGAGAATTTTAAAGGAGCATCTAGCGCTGTACAGCCACGGGGGAGGGGGGAGGGGGGTGCGGGCGAACACAGACAGACAGGCTGGCAGGCAGGCAGGCTTTTGAAAGGAGAGTGGATAATTGTGCTGCCCAGACTCTGCTTTGACCCTGCATTGAAATGGGTTTTTATTAACTATTTTTGGCCAGTTTTTGGTGAAATATTAGCTTGTATTTTGTGCAGCCTGTACTTATATTAGGATACAGATCTTTTCTAGTAACTGCAGGTGTATTTGATAGGTGCAAAACTCACCTTTTATTATCTGTACACAATTTAATTAGGTTTTTTTTCACTTTGGCGCAGCTCAGTTTTGTTCAAAGACCCACTTTGTTCTTACAATAGGATACAGAACTTTTCTAGTCACCGCAGGTGTATTTATAGGTGCAAAAACCACGTTTTATTATCCGTACACAATTTATTTACGTGTTTTTCATTTTGGCGCAGCCCAGCTTTGTTCAAAGGGCCCATTTTTTACTTACAATAGGATACAGAACTTTTCTAGTCACCGCAGGTATATTTATAGGTGCAAAAACCACATTTTATTATCCGTATACATTTCAAATAGGTGTTTTTTTTTTACTTTGGTGTGGCCCAGTTTTGTTCATAGAGCCACCTTGCACTTAAATTTGAATACAGCAATTTTGTAGTCACCGCAGGTGTATTTATAGGTGCAAAAACCACCTTTTATTATCCGTATACATTTCAAATAGGTGTTTTTTTTTACTTTGGTGTGGCCCAGTTTTGTTCATAGCCCCACCTTGCACTTAAATTTGAATACAGCAATTTTGTAGTCACCGCAGGTGTATTTATAGGTGCAAAAACCACCTTTTATTATCCGTATACATTTAAAATAGGTGTTTTTTTTTGGTGCGGCCCAGTGTTGTTTATAGAGCGACCTTGTACTTAAAGGGGTTGTCTCGCTACAATGATTGGGTTTTAATTAAAAGATCTTTAAAAAACAAGCAGCTTTGCAATATATGTTCATTACAAATGTCCTACTGATTTTGAGTTATCCCTGTTAGTAGTAGTACATCAGCTTCTCAAATCTCTATAGCAGTGACCTGTTGATCTTTATCTCACTGGTTGTGAGGTCTGGTGACTCATCACCTTTTGAATACAGGTAGGAGCAGAGAGCCCCTCCCACACAGTATGCTTCTGTAGTGGAGGGAGGGGGAGGGCTCTGGCTTCTGTGTCTGTGCTGCCTGGATTAACCCTGTATGTGCCTGATTCCTCCTGTTCTCTACACAGATTGAGGAGAGCAGAGATGAGGCTGATCAATAGATGTGATAGCAGTGACCCTGTGTGTTACTATAATCATGATGTGTCTGTGGAGCTGTGACTATACTAATAGAACAGATCAGGGGGGCATGTGAACGCTTCATGCTCTGCTGTATTAGTGACACATTATGATTATAGTAACACACTTCACAGCTGCCCTGTATCTGTTCTGACAGGGTTTGTTTGTTGCTGGAGATGTGGAGATTTGTATGCTAAGCAGGGGGTATAGGAACACTTGCATCACCCCTGCTCTGCTACTAGCAATCACAGCTTCACAGAACTCTCCACACTCATAGGTGTGTTTATAGGTGCAAAAACCACGTTTTATTATCCGCACACAATTTAATTATGTGTTTTCACTTTGGCGCAGTCCAGCTTTGTTCATAGAGCCACCTTGCACTTAAATTTGAATACAGCAATTTTGTAGTTACCGCAGGTGTATTTATAGGTGCAAAAAACACCTTTTATTATCCGTATACATTTCAAATACTATACTACAATTCCTATTCTAAAAAATGTGGTTTCTAACAGACATTTATTCTTCACAATTGTCAAAAGTGGCTCATGGGTGATGGTGCTGTCAAAAACAGGAATAGGTAGTTAATGGACACATATTGCAAAATGACTTGTTTTGCAAGATCTTTAAAATAGATAGCAATTCCTGTAGTGAGACAACCCATTTAATACAATAAAAAAAAGAGAGATACAAAGACGTGGTGGGATTCCATCCTATTTTAAAAATGTGTTTTCTAGAATTAAACTACTAAAAAACTGGCATGCACAAAGTAGCTGATACAAATATTCCTCTGAATTGTACAAGGGAGGTACAGGAAGACGAACAGATGTAGGTTACCCAGGACAGGAATAGTCAATGTCCAGTTCAATTAAAATGGTGGTTGAAAGACTCCTTTTCCGGCACTTTTTAATCTGTGGGTCAGACAGGTTTAATGGTCATACTGCGGTACAGGTCAGATATAGTTAATGTCCAGTTCAACTAAAATGGTGGTTAACAGACTCCTTTTTCCGGCACATTTTTTAATCTGGGGGTCATGCAGGTTTGGGGCTCATGCTGTGGCCGGCCAGGGACAGGTTTTTGATTTAGGGGCCAATGTCCCCAGTTAAACTCAACTAAAATGGTGGTTAAAAGTCTCCTTTTTCCGGCACTTTTTTAATCTGGGGGTCAGATAGGTTTTAGGGTCATGCTGCGTTCCAGTACAGGGATAGTCAATGTCCAGTTCAAGTAAAATGATGGTCCAAATAGTACTGCCTTCTGGCACTTTTTAATTTGTGGGTCATGCAGGTTTAAGAGTCATGCTGTGGTACAAGACAGGGATAGTAAATGGTCTGTGATTTTCTTTCTGTGGCTTTTATAACCTAAGTGTGTTGCCTAAGATGTAGCACGTATCCATTTGACTGTTGTGGATGTTAATTCCAGCTTCTCCATCCCTGTTTGGGGGTAAGAATGAAGGTGTTGTTCCTCTCCCATAGACTTTAATGGTCATCGGCGATAATCTATTATTGACTATCGGAAATAGGCTTGATAATGGACGATATCGACTATCGACCCGATGACGATAGTCAACGTAATCGCTCATCACTAAAAATAATATCTACTTTTTTTTACAATTTTTGCAAGTTAAGAAACTTAAAAGTGTGTTGTGTATATGTATTTGATAAGGTAGGTTTTCCCTTTTAATCCATTCCTGATCCAGTTGCTATTTCTGTTCCAAATTATGGTATAATTTGCTGTAAACAGCTGGAGCTCCAGGGAATTACACTCCACACAGGTTTGTCTGGAAAGTAGTTCTGTTTTAATACCAGGAAGTACAGAGTTTTATACCATTTGATATGTGTTACAATGTCGTAAGCATGTGTTGTTTGATCAATGGTTAATTTACTTTTGGGGAAGCAAGTTTATAAGGAAATCAAATGTAAGCTCATATATGGTGATATACATGAATCCCTCATTTTTGCATACGTTGCTTAATATTGCACAGTCTCAGCAAACACAACTCCTTAAATGGAGTTGTTTATCCAGTCAAATGCATCTGACTTGGGTGTTGTTCGAAATGTAGTCTACGCCATCTTGTCTGCTTTGCTGTATAAGCTAATTTATCTGTAAGCCATAAGGAGTCCATGTAATGTCTTCAGCCTCTCTCAGAACAAGTACATCCTGAAGGTAGTTTCCTTACATAAGCTATGCATTCCAAGCGCATTTTATTTGAATTAAACTGGTCAAGGGTAATAGGAATTAAGAATGGTTTATGCACACAGTATATAGACAGTTTCGAGATATGATCAATGGTTTAATGTTTTCAATGGTTTAATGTTTTCAATCAATCCTGCACCTGACATATTCAGCTCCTTGTATTCTGATATCCTTAAATATAATCCAGTTTGACCAATTGCCTTTTGAAGTCTCCTAATAAGTAGAGTACATCTGTATGTAATTTATTCTCAGAATAACTACAGCTGTTTTGTTCAGGCCTCAGAGGTTTGTTGGAAAACATTAGTGAACAAATAGCATCATGAAAACCTTGGAACAGACCAAGCAGCTCAGGAATAAAGTTGTAGAAAAGTGCATGGTTAGGTTTTTAAAAATAGCCTAAACTCTGACTATCTCACAGAGCACTGTTCAATTTCCATCTGTAAATGGAAGATGCATGGCACAACTCCTACCATACTAAAACATTACCATCCCCCTAAACTGACAGCCCAGACAAGGAGGCCCAGGGTCACTCTGTAGGAGCTGCAGAGATCAGCTCAGGTGGAAGAATCTTTTTACAGGACAACTATAAGTCGTGAACTCCACAAATCTGTCCTTTATGGAAGAGTGGCAAGAAAAAGCAATTTTTGAAAGCAAGCCATAAGAAGTTCCGTTTGAAGTTTGCAAAAAGCTAGGGTACACAGAAAACATATGTAAGGAGATGTATGAAATGATTTTTCACCCTTTTATGGTGTAAAATGTGCCAAAAGTAAGCGTCTGTGATGTATAATGTGCCAAACAAATGTGTTAGGTGCATTGTTCGCAAGACTCAACACTTTTTAATGCGCCTAACATGTGTGGGCTTTCTGGGGACGTTCTGGGGGCGTGTCGCACCACCCTTGTAATATTAGACATATCTATGAATGCAGGTTGGCAAAACTAGGTGCTGTACTGCTCGAACAGGCAGATCTATTTTAATGTGGTCTGTCAGAGCACAGAGCATTATTTATGATAATTATCAAACTATATATATTTAAATAATTTTAATTTAATAAAAAAGTTATATAAAATATATATCTGAATTAAACTGGTCAAGGGTAATAGGAATAAAGAATGGTTTATGCACACAGTATATAGACAGTTTCGAGATATAATCAATGGTTATAAACAGTAAGGACGGAGTTTAATGTTTCCAATCAATCCTGCACCTGACAGTCCCCCCTAAAACATTAAGGGCGACATGTATGATCGGGCTTTACGCCTGTTTTTTGGCGTATACTGCACCTCCCAGCCCGAATCCCGCTGTCGGACGCGGGGGTTTAGTGTTAGGCGCAGTGTTCGCCACTTTCAGCTGCGCCCCGCATGAAGGGGCGGCAGTGGGCGTGGTGTGGGAGCGGGGTAGGCGTTCCGGGGCGGGACGCGGCGCGCTCGAAAACTCCGAGGCATATACGATCGCGAGTCGGCAAAGCGAGGCGCAGTGCAGCACTCGGCAGCTCCGACAAGCAGACCTGGTTTTTTTTGGTCTAAATGCTCCGGCAAAGGCGAAGTGAAGCAGGATCGGAACATGCGAGGAAACATACAGAAGATCGCTACAGAAATCTCGGCGCTCCGCTCCGTGCAGCAGGAGTATGATTCCGAAAAAATCGCCTTTATAAAGGCGGAAAACAGTGTCAGAAAAGAGCTGAACGTAAAAAATAAACATAATAAAAAAAAATCACTTTCCTAAACTCTAGAACGGCGCAATATCAAGAATTATGATATTGTAAATTGCCGGGAAATACAGTAATTCAAATTCTGAAACCTATTCTCATTGGTCGGCATAAACCGGCCAATCAGAATAGGAGCGACAGTGAACCATTAAAACCTATGGGGAAGGATTGACCAATCAGAATCCATGGCGGGATAATTCAAAATACAGTAAAAATGCTGAAATCAAATTATAACACTACAGAAGTTGTCCCGATGTGTATATAAAACGAATGATAATATGGGGGTAATGAAAAAAAATATTAAATCAATAAAATCATGTTTATTTCTTTATTTTCATTGCTCCCATACTATTGATCCTTGGCTAACGAAAATAAAGAAATAAACATGATTTTATTGATGTAATATTTTTTTTTTTCGTTACCTCCATATTATTATTCGTTTTATATATACATCGGGACAACTTCTGTAGTGTTATAATTTGATTTCAGCCATGTACAGTTTTATTTCAGATTGCATTAGAAAACCCATAGGAGCATCGCCCGCTCTCCCATTGGGCCAAATAACGGCGCCTCTTTTAACTTAGCCTATCACAGAGCGCGCTCAGAATTTCTTTTCCCCATAGAACTCTATGAGAAAGTAGCTCGCGCTCTGATTGGCTAAGCTGGACGAGCCCCCGCCACTTCAACCAATCAGCTAGTTCTGCATTTTTACTGTATTTAGAACTGTCCCGCTTTGGAATATGATTGGTCAATTTTTCCCCATAGAATATAATGGGACATTGTCGCTCCTATTCTGATTGGTCAGTTCTCCTCCATAGGTTTTAATGGTTCACTGTCGCTCCTATTCTGATTGGCCGGTTTATGCCGACCAATCAGAATAGCTTTCTGAATTTGAATTACTGTATTTCCCGGCAATTTCCAATATCCTAATTCTTGAATTAGGATATTGGAAAGTGATTTTGTTTTATGTATTTTTTATTTTTTAGGTTTCAGCTCTTTTCCTGAGAATGTTGAACGCCTTTATAAAGGCGATTTTTGATTCATACTCCGCACCGACATCTGGAATGATTTCTCGCTGTTCCAGCCTGTCTCGCATCGGAACTGTTTTTCGGCGCAGTCCCGCACGGCGCCTAAGTCCCGCACTTCGCCTATGTCACCGCACTGTGCCCCACACACACTGGCGAGATGCAGGGAAATTTTGCCCGCATGTACGAGCGCACCGCCTCGGACGGCGAATCTTAGGCGCAGCGCCACACTGCGCCTCGGTCCCCGCACTGCGCCCCACACACTGGCGGGGCGCGGCGGACTTTTCCCCGCATGTATGACCGCACTACCTCCGGCGCCGAATCATAGGCGCAGCGCCGCACTGCGCCTCAGTCCCGCACTGCGCCTAACACACAGGCGAGGCGCGGCGGACTTTACATGCTATGTATGAGCGTGCCCCGGCCCCGACATAAATCAGGCGCAGATTCCGCCGGAAAACTGGCGGAAAGGTGCGCCCCGACCCGGCGAGATTCATATATGTCGCCCTAAATTCTATTTTCATGCTCCTCCCTTGAAGGGTTAATAATGATTCATGTTTTCCATGCATTTTTCCTAAACTAGGCAAGGATCAATATTTGTCACCGTGTTTGGATAGCTGAGTGGACAGGTGGAGCGGATAATAAACCTGCTGCATCCCTGCCAGGCTTGCTCCAAGGGGGCGTAACTAAGCGACCACCAGCCTCTTCCACAGAGCCTTTGATGGTAAGGATGATTGTTGACTAGCGACCGCCAGGTGCTACCTCAGTGCAGTCCCTAGCAGTGACAATTTTTGGATTGTTGACAATCCAGTTAGGGAAATCTTGATAATATAATGAACATGTTGGTCTTACTGGAAATAGAAGGGATAAGGGCTGATAGAAATTCTAGGGTCTGGAAACCAAGAATGGTCACCCCTAAAGAAACCTTCACACTTTATACTCTCACAATCCCCCCTTGTGAGTGTCTTTCAAGATCTTGTCCAATGCCATTCTATTTTGGAAAGCCACAATTGACATGGGTTCTAATTGCTCAGCTATGCTTTGTAAGGTATCTCGGGTGTGGTTGACAAATCTCTGTTGGTTATAATAGATACCATTTATCCAATCTACACCTTTGTTTATCATTATTTGTGGTATTATGAGTTCAAATCCGGCTTTGTCCCGATCCTTAGCTTTGAATTCAGCAGCCACCCCCCTTGGGCGTCCCCCTTGTATTTTCACACACATCCAGATAAGACAAACATATTAAAGGATAATTGGAAGGTTCATAGTGACTTATTGGTCACATCTCTTTCTTGCAGTGTGAAGCATGCACCCAGGTGGGTTTTCCTTCAAGTTTCACTGAGGTTCGGGATATCAGGAGAACTTGGTATGGTCCTTCAAATTTGGGCTCCAGAGAATCTCTCACTTGCTTTTTTACCCATACAGAATCACCAGGCTGGAGCTTATAAATGGTTTGGTCAGAGTCTGAGTCTGGAACAGAAGAAAACACTCAAGCATGGGTTAATTTCAATTCATTACACAAGTTTAGGACATTTTTTCACAAGCCTATCATTCTTTCTGCAATCAACTGTTGTGAATCGAACCCCACCTCCCTCAACCTAGGTGGCCCTGAGAACAATATTTCATAGGGTGTGAGGCCTCCTAGGGCCTCCTAGGGGTGTTTCTTACAGACTACAGGGCAATGGGTAGGATTTCTAGCCATGGCAGAGATGCTTCCTTACTTGCTTTGAGAATTTTGTTTTTAAGTGTGGCCTTCATTCTCTCGACTTTCCCGAAAATATGCACTGTGGATGATATGGGGTGTGGAGGTCAGCTCTTTCTAGCTTCTAAATGTCTCTGGTTACTTCTGCTGTGAAGCCAGGTCCTTGGTCTGACTCAATAACTTCTGGGATTCCAAATATACACACCAATTCAGTCAGTAACTTTTTTTACAGTAGTTCTGGCAGTCATATTAGGGACTGGGCAGGCCTCAGGCCATCCTGAGAACATGTATCCTTCACTCTTGGGTACTTCAATGTGGTTGATCTGGATCCATTGGGAAGGGTACAGAGGTTCAACTTGTTGCTTCTTTGGTGTTTGAACTAATTCTTCGGGGTTGCAAGTGATGCATATTTCATATCCTCTAGTATAGTTACTTGCTGTAATGGAGATTCCAGGTGCTAAGTATGTCCTGTTGATTAAAGAGATCATCTGGTTTGTTCTTCTATGTGTAGTACTATAAGCCCATTGTACTACAGCTGAATACAAAGCTCGTGGTAAGCAAAGTTTATCATCTTTTCTCCAGAATCCATCTTGGTGTACCCCCGCTCCTTCTTCCTGCCCTGTTCTTGGTTCTGTTCTCCATCCTCTTCTTTCCTCTTTCTTTCCTCTTCATACTTCTTTCTTCTGTCTTCTTTTCTTCCCTTGTTGGTACATCTACAGCCAACCCTGCTTTCTCTCGAATTACTGGGAGACAAGCTACAGCCTTGCAGCCTAATAAGCATTGTATATGCCTTTCGCTTCCTCTATCTCTATCTTTCCATGCGCTCTGAACTTCAAGACAGCCACCTGGGCAGGCAGCTGGGGAGCGTACAGTAAGGCCTGAATGGCTTCGTTGTTCTTGATTGGCGTTCCACTAGCTGTCTGGAAACCTCACAGGGCCCACTTTAAGCCGATGTCATGGGCTACTCCGTACGTGTAGGCTGAGTTGGTGTATATGTCGACAGTCTTTCCTTCAGCAAGCTTGCAAGCTTCGGTTACAGCCCTGAGTTCTGCTATTTGGGCTGACATCTTCGAAGGTAAAGAAACAGCCTTCACGGTTTCCTGCAAGGTAACCACAGCAAATCCTGTATGGAATCGTCCTTGGTCATCTGCAAATCTGGATCCAACCGTAGAGAAGACATAATCTGGATCCCCCAGCTTGGATGTAGAGACAGTAGGAAGATGTGATGTTTCAGCTTCCATTTGTTCAAGACAGTCATAATCATCTGAAGTATCTTCATCTTCTACGTTTGTGGTATTCAGGTCTCCATCTTCCCCCCTTGAGAGAGGAAGCAGGGTTGCTGGGTTGTGGATAGTGCATCTCTTGAAGGTGACATTTTCAGGCATCAGTAATGAGCATTGGAGCCGAAGAGTACTTGTCAAATCCATGATCATGAAACAAAGAAGTCATACGATGGAAGAATTGTTCAACAGTTTCAGAATTCCTTTGAGTGGATGTAAGGAGACTGACAAAAGATTCAGCCAAACGTTCTTTCGCCCAGGAATGAAGGCGACAACAAAATTCGTCCCCCGATGAATAGAAAGAGGTATCCTCAGTTTGGTCTTCTTGTAGAGCTGATTTTATTACAGGCTAGAAGGAATCCCCAGCCTTAATGTTGGCAACGTGATATAGATCTTTCCAGTTTGCAGAGTAAGTTTTCTGTATTTGGGAAATAGCATGGTAAAACGGCATAGGATTCATGTCAGGGTCCGGTAATTGACTCAGCAGGTTATTGACCTGAGAAGGAGTAAAAGGTACATAGATGGGCTGATCTTTGGTTGGTTGATTAGGTTGCGGAAGGACAGGGAGAGAAACAGGTGTCTCAACAGGATCAGGGCCTCCGGCAGCAATAGGCAACTTAGAATCCTCTGCAGTATCCTTGGCAGTGCCCAGGAAGGTATATAGAAGGTTCCCGATGTAGTGAGCAAAGGGAAGAGAGGTTGTTGGACAGCGGGTGCACCAGCAAGGATTGCATGAGCTGGTGCAGCTGCATCATTGTGAAAAACTCTGGAAGAAATATTGGGTGTATCAAGATGGCCGCAGGTAGGCCCTAACCCGGGACTTCTAGGGTCAGGGTGCGGATGAGCAACATGGCCATCGGAAGTAGGAAGTTCGGGTGTAGCAACATGGCCGACAACAGGAAGTGGAGAATTGACTGTACCAATATGGCCGCCTGTTGAGGAAGGGGCAGGGCCTTGTTTAGTATCTCCGGCAGGAGAGGGAGTGTGAGCCACAGCAAAATGGCTGCCGGTACTGGTGGGTGGGTCCGGCATTGAAGCCGAAGGGGAAATACAGGGAGGGATTGGAGTAGGGCGTCCTCTCCCGCAGCTAACACAATATTCTACAGAAACGGAACTCTGCTGACCACAATGTGGGCAGGGCCAACAACGGGGAATCTTAGTGAGATGGTGGGGGCATAAGAGGAAACATGTAATGAGTTAAATTCCCTTTCTTATCATTGCATTCAAGCTCAACATATTTCTCTTTCGCGATGGCGACCGCAGATCTGTGCCACGCTAAGGCTGCTTGGTACAATTATTAATCATCAAGTACCCCTTTACAATCCTTCAAAGACCTCTCCCATAGGTGGACTTGTATACGCCCATTGGGGTGCATATCACAAATTTTCATTAATTTGGAGTAATCAGCAATATGTTTCTTCCCCTCACGTCTCATTACAAGCTGAGCTGGTGTAAACCTGGGATCAACTTTGGTTTTTGAAATAAACATTTTCTTGAAAGTAGGCATAATAGAACAATCAATCGGTGCGTGGTGACTGGCTCCCTATATTTGTGCGTATAAAGAGACGCACTCGGCAGTATACCACTGTATCAAGTAGGTATTGGAGTTGGATATAATGGATTTTTCACTTAAGACAAATGAGCTGACAGTCTGCGGTTTTAGTCTGTGTAAAAGAGCAACTTGTGTTGGAATTCTTACTGCGTATGTAAAAAGAGGAAGTATACACACAGACTGTATTGTGTGCTGGCTTATGGCAACATCCAGACTCCCTGATACCAGAGACAATAGCTGCACTATCTAACCCTAACTCCTGTGGTACTGGTGCATCGAAAGAGCTGCCACATCAATCAACAATTCCTGACACTTTCCCTATCTCTAAAATACCTGACACTCTTCCTATCTCTACACACCAAGGCTCACTAAGTCTCCCTAATTGTCACTGAGGCTCACCAAGGCTCACAAAGTCACACTACAGGTCACATAGCCTCACCAAGGCTCACAAAGTCTCACAAAGCCTCACTACAGGCAGGTTGGACAGACACCCTGGCCACAAGCGACTTTAACTAACTACAAATTCCACACTTACTAACTAACCTAACAACGCCAGTACCACCTACCTGGAAGTAAAAAGAGAAATGAAAAAAATCTATCCAGTCACCACATGAACCGATATTAAAACCTCACAGAGATAACAAGGGACTACGTCAGACAATGTACGTGTAGGAATATGCACATCCAACCACACCCAAGGAGCCAGACCTGGACGTACAGACAGGACCCACAGAGCGAGGCAACACAACCAACAGACCAGACTCTTCACCGAATATCCGAGCCGGATAAGTGACAGATTTATTAACCAGCCAACTTACCGGTCTGTTATACTCGAGCGGTGGTTGGACACTCGGGGATGGCCTGGTTGGCAGCACGTGGTTGCCACACCTGCGATTAGCTCCTAGGGGCCTCTCAGTTCGAAGGGAGCACGACACCAAAATGATAAGGTAGGATTTCCCTTTTTAATCCATTCCTGATCCAGTTGCTATCTCTGTTCCAAAATATGGTATAATTTGCTGTAAACAGCTGGAGCTCATAGGAATTAAACTCCACACAGGTTTGTCTGGAAAGTAGTTCTGTTTTAATACCAGGAAGTACAGAGTTTTATACCATTTGATACGTGTTACAATGTCGTAAGCATGTGTTGTTTGATCAACGGTTAATTTACTTTTGGGGAAGCAAGTTTATAAGGAAATCAAATATAAGCTCATATATGGTGATATACATGAATCCCTCATTTCTGCATACGTTGCTTAATATTGCACAGTCTCAGCAAACACAACTCCTTAAATGGAGTTGTTTATCCAGTCAAATGTATCTGACTTGGGTGTTGTTCGAAATGTAGTCTACGCCATCTTCTTTTGGGTTGCTGTATAAGCTAATTTATCTGTAAATGGTTTAAGTTCCGTTTGAAGTTTGCAAAAAGCTAGGTTACACAGAAAACATATGTAAGGAGATGTATGAAATGATTTTTCACCCTTTTATGGTGTAAAATGTGGCAAAAGTAAGCGTCTGTGATGTATAATGTGCCAAACAAATGTGTTAGGTGCATTGTTCGCAAGACTCAACACTTTTTAATGCGCCTAACATGTGTGGGCTTTCTGGGGACGTTCTGGGGGCGTGTCGCACCACCCTTGTAATATTAGACATATCTATGAATGCAGGTTGGCAAAACTAGGTGCTGTACTGCTCGAACAGGCAGATCTATTTTAATGTGGTCTGTCAGAGCACAGAGCATTATTTATGATAATTATCAAACTATATATATTTAAATAATTTTAATTTAATAAAAAAGTTATATAAAATTAATCTAAAAATATATAATATCCCAAAAATATAAAAATATCTACTATAAAATGTATATAAAAATAATAGAATTTTAGATTAAATAACCCACTGATTTTATTATTCAGATTTTTAAATTTTTAATTTTTACAACATTACATTTGAAATTTATTTTTGCTGCTTTCACCCTTTATTCTACATACAGCAAGAGCCAGCACACCACAGATCCTGCCTCTAAGTTACTTGCTGACCAATGCCAGGTGTCTCACCAAAAATATACATTAAATAGAATTATTTATTGGTGAAGTAAACTATGACAAAGTGGGGATAACTGTGTCATAGCTGGATGAGAGATATGACTGGGCGGTTAACTTACAAGGTTACAGTTTATTTAGAAGAGATCATAAAAACCAGAAGGCATGAGTTGTATATCTTTATATAAAATCCTGTCTGAAGCCAACACTATGGGAAGGTATAGATATTAGAAATGAACATGTGAAGTCATTATGGGTAGATATACATGGGGTTAATAATAATAATAATAATAATAATGATAATAATAATAAAAAATAATAATAATAATAATAATAATAATAATAATAATCTATTAGGGGTCTTCTATAGGCCACCAAAGATAACAGAACCCAGGGAAGGTGTACTCCTCAGGCAATAAAATGAGGCAGCTATTGATGAGATTGTTATTATGGGCAACTTCAGCTACCCAGACATAATTGAGAAACTGAAACCTGTGGCTCTCATAAAGAAAACAGGATTTTGTCAATAACTTAAGATAGTTAACTTTCCCAAGTGATGCAGGAGCCAACTAGAGGGAAGGCCCTGTTGGACTTAATATTGACTAACAGACTTGACCCAGTAACAAAGGTTCAGGTAGGGGGGCACCAGGGAAATAGTGACCGCAATATAGTAAATTTCCATTTATCCTTCAATAGAGTCTTTTGTCACGGAGCCACAAAAAACATTGAATTTCAGGAAGGCTAATTTTAATCTGCTTAGAGAAGCCCCAAATCGTACTGAATGGGACAAAGTCTTTAAGCCTTTACCATACCTGGATGTATGGGTACATCCTAATGCCAGTAAGGTGACTTCTAGTGGGATCGCAGTGCGATCCCGCTACATAGCCCCCGGGTGTTAGCTGCTAACTGCAGCTAACAATCGCCAGTTACAGCGCGGGATGGTCCCGTACTGTTTAACCCCTTAGACGCTGCAGCAAAGATGGCCACGGCATCTAAATCAATGAGAAATGGTGCCGCGCACCATTCATCACTTCAATTGGGGTGCCCACGGCAAAATTGCGAGCTGGTCATGGCTTCCATCACCGCCATGTTTTCTGTTTTACTACAAACAAAATCCCATATCAGCAGCACTAAAATACAGTAGAAAGAAAGGTAGGAATTATTAGAAACACATTTCTGCTAGTTTAAATACATGAAAATTTGAGGTTCTTAGTGTTACTTTTTGATCAAAATGGTAATAAGCCCACCTGCAATCAACAAGGCAACCTCAGATGGGAATCTATATTTTATCTCTTTTGGTGCCTGTTCAGACCTCCACATTTCAGGGAGAGAATATTCCAGCTACAAGCTACTCTGCATTGATTTAAAAACCTGTGCAGATGGGCGGAGTGCATAAGCCAAAGTTGGGACAGCCACTCCCCCATACAAACAGGCCACAAGAATGGCACAATGACAAATTCTGGAGGTGGCAGCAACATCAGGAGCCTACAGAGTGGCAGAATGACACAGTGTAGAGGTGGCAGCCACATCAGGAGCCCAACGAGTGGCAGAATGACACAGACTGGAGGTGGCAGCAACATCAGGAGCCCACAGAGTGACACAATGACACAGTGTGGAGGTGTCAGCCACATCAGGAGCATACAGAGTGGCAGAATGACACACTGTGGAGGTGACGGCAGCAGCAGCAGCATTAAGTCAGAAAGTGGCACAATGACAAATTTCCCGGGAGGGGGCAGCAACTTTAGTACCCACAAAAGGGGGCCTAATGACAGATTTTGGGGAGGCGGGGGCAGCAGCAACAGCAGCAGCTTTCAGCACACATTAGGTCAAAATTTGGCCAATGAAGATGTGGAGGGGTCGGGCAGCAGCAGCATGAGGTCAGAGAGTGGCACAATGACAAAGTGTGGGGGTGGGTGGAAAATTCCAGTCCAGGGAAACGATGGTGGAAGGCACCCTGGAGAAACTGGCGAAAATGTTTGGCATGGGGGCGGATGGAAAGAATCAAATGGGTGGCTGGGGCCAGGTAGTTAGAATCCAAACCCCTTTTCTAAAAGGTTTTGGAAAGGGGCGTCTTTGGCCCCCTGATCTAATCTGATGCATAAGGCTTTGGTTTTTGGGGGAAATTTTGGGCCCGATCCACCCCGGGATTCATCTTACAAAGGTCAGTCTCTCCACTTTCGGGGACAAGCAGGGTTCCCCCTTGGGGATAACGAGGGCCCCCGCCGCACTGAACCCCCCGATCTAAATCCCAATTTTTTTACTGGCCAGGCAGGACAGCTTCTCCAGTGCAAACTCGGCAATTTTGGGGGCCCCCAAAACATAAAACTTGGCTGCCCAGTAGTCCAGGGGATCTTCACCTGGGGTGGCAGATTTTCTTTTTCAAGTAGGCCCCCCCCACCTGCTGGTTAAAGGTCTGCTCCATGTCCTGCGCTGCTGAGAAATCCCTAAACTAGGGGGGGAAGGAAGTTTGCTCATCACGACTCCAGAATTAGGCTGCTGCTATGGAGCTCCCTCCCGGGCCCCCATCCCCCCCCCCCCCACCCCCTCACACAGCGAGGGCAGTAGTACATGAGCGTTGACCCCCCCCCGGGGGGCCCAACCTCCAGAGGAGGGACATGGTGCACGAAGCAGGGCCCAAAACGACTACACAGGTTTTTCCTCTATAGTACGCCATTTCGCCTCCCTCTTGGCAGCTAGGAAAAAGGCCCCCATTTTGGACCGATAGTAGGGCCCCAAGAGGGGGGGAGACCCAAAAAAGTCATTCCTTTGCCGGAGGGTGACTATCCCCTGTCACAAAGCCGGGGCAAATCGGGCATGCTGCAAGCCAGGGTGCCCCCCCCCCCCCAAGGGGGGGGGGGGGGGGACCCCCCCCCTGAGGGACTCCCTCCCTTTCCCATCTCCACTGTATACTGCCAGGGTGCTTACGGGTCATCTGCCTCGCCCTTCCTATCTCCCTCACCTTCCCCGGGAATGCTCCGGCTAAATTTCACCAGGAACTGCTTGTGCTCCAATGTCCTCCATTTCCCTCCACCCCTCCTTTTCAGCCCCCACCGGACTCATGTGGTCGTGAGATGTGGGGCGCCCAAGGCCCCCCATCCCCTGCCAGAAAAAATTTTGCAGCATCTGTTCCGGGATATAAATTTAAAATTTACTTTATTCCATCCCATAGTTCTCCCTAGGCCTCTTCAAAGGGCCTGGGGCCAGCGGCAGGTGTCAGGGCAGGACTGCCACTGGGTGACCAAACAAAATAACAAAGGGGAGACTTTTCCCGTTTTGCTTGCATAATCAAAAAATCGTTTAAAGGCCTTTTTCCCGTTCATACAGGCAGTCTAACATATGGAGGCGGGAAATTTCCCAAAGGGTGAAAAATCGCATGGGCCCCCTATGTTGGGGTTTGGGCCCCCCTCCCCCGCAACTCAAGGGGTGGTTGCTTGGTTTTTTTAGGAATGGAAAGAAGTCATTCACATTTTTCCCCCGGGCCCAAAATTTAGAATTCTTCAGATGGGGGGAAAACTTCAGGAACCTTTTTTTGAACCATATTGAACAATCGCCATGCAGGGCGCATTGGTCCCTCCCTCCTTGGTGCAGCACGGAAAACCATGCCTTCCATTGTCTGTTTACCCGGGTTCTGATTTTAACCCGTTTCCCCGGAAAAGCCACATATTTATTTCTTTTTGCATGAATAGGGGCAGTTCCCCCAAATGGTGACTGTTTTGCCCCAGGCAAACCAGGGGTAGAACTGCATGACACCAAATGTGCCCTGCACATGTGGTATGATGGGAGCAAAACACTTAGACTTTTTGGAGGCCCCGAGGTGGTGGGGGGAGGGGAAGGGGGACATTGGTGCAGGAAACAGCATTTTTACAAAATTAGGAGAAAGCAGTATCCCCTGTCCAAGTTTTTGTGGTGGCTGGGGGAGAAACATTCACCCAGTGGGCCGTAAAGGACAAAGACCGGGCCCGAACGTAAATTACAGCTCCAACGTCCCCCGCTTTCGGGGCACCTTTTGGGAAAAAAACCCCAAAAACTCAAGGACTGGCCCACCTTCCGTTTTTACATATTTTTTGATGGGTTGGTTTCTGCCTTTTGGGAAAAAAAATTAAAAGGCTTGGAACTCTCCACCCCTTTGGGTCGGCCCTAAGCCCCTTAGTTCTCCCCGAACATGCAAAAGTCCACCACCCTTTGGGAAAAGGGGGGGACTGCAGTATCAACCCAAATTGGACAGGAGCACATTCCCCTTCTGCAAACCCTTTGGATGGTTGGGTGCATACTGTTTTTCTCTTTTGGGAAATTTCCTCGTTGAACGACTGTTGGCACCCTGAGTGGGGAGGAGGGAGGAGCATCTGGACCTGGAGAAGATAGCAAAGACAAAAAAGCTCCTTTCAGCAGAGGGATGGAGCCGACTGGCTAAAGGCATGCGTGCCCCCTGGGGGGCTGCTGGTTTGCTGCGGGGGCAGGATGGAGCACCACATCTGACCACCCTTTCACCCAGGCCCCCCTGGATGGGACACTGGCCTGTTTTATGCAAAGGGGCCCTGGTGCCCCATTTGCTCCCTGGCCACGCTTCACTATCGCCCACAGTTTTTTTACATTTCACTTTTCGGCTTTCCCCGGGGTCCCTTTGCAAAAAACTGCCACACCGCCGAGTAGGGGATTTTTTCCCCCCAACGCCTGCACTGAATGTCTTCTAATGCATCTGGGCCCCGCTGAGCCCCCTTTCCCTACTTTTTTTGGACCAGCGAAACGGGGGTTTCTACCCCGTGCTGTTTGACTCCCGACCCCCCCCGCCGCTGCCCAACCCTGGGGGGTGACTCACGCCACACAACCCACCCTTTCTGGGTGCGCCACTGGGCCCGAACGCAAGCGACACCCCTTCTCCCCCACGATGATGATGAAACCCTTGCTTCATCCGGGGGGCCCCCCAAATGCGATCGGCCCACATCAACACCGGGTTTTTTGTATTCCGTCACGCTATTCTCCTCAACAGTCCCCATAAAGCAAACCTGACTGCCTTTTCAACATAACCTCTCCCTGCCACTCCCCCAAATCACTACCCCTTTCCCGCCTACGCAAGAACAACAGAAGGGCTGCCCCACCTCTTCGCTGCCAAGTAAACTCTGACCCGTCCTCAAAAAGTTCGTCATCGCTGTATATTGGGGCTGAGGCCCCCGACCAAAAAGTAGATCTCTGGGTGAGGGAACCGAACGGGAAAAAAGGCGGGGGAGGACAGGTGAGGGCCGTGACCCGTTTCCCCGGGGGAGCCAACAAAGGGGGTGTCCCGACTTCCCAAACCCACCTTGACGGGGTTTTTCAATGTCCCCCTTTGGGGGAAGTGGTTTTCCTAGTCAACCAATCACGGGCCCTTGGGTTGCTGGTCAAACACACGCCGCTAGATGGAAAACCAAACGATTATGGGCCCCAAATGAGTCACCCCTGCTCGCATCCCTTTTTACTGTGTTTCTACCCCGTCCTGCTCCCCCCGGGGGAAAAAAAGTTTGTGCCACTGGGCACTCGAAAGGGGAAAAACCTTCCAAACCCCTTTTGTCTGGGCATACGTTTTTATCATAAAAATTAAATTTAGCCTTTGGGGATGAAATACCTTTAAAAAACTACCAAAAGTAAATAATAAAAAATAAAAAAAATAATAATTAAATTTTTATTATTAATTTTTATTATTATTTATTTTAAACACCTTGGTTTTCCCGGGGACTGTACAAATTTTAGAGGGTTACAACATTACATAAGTCAAAGAGTAAGTGGGTAAGGGATAATGACAATTTGGAAAGACAGAGGGAAAAGAAGGGCCCTACCCCCGAGGGGGTTACAATCTACAAGGAGGGGGAAAGAGGTGAGGGGGAGACTGTCTGGGAGGAATAGTGACAAGTTTTTAAAGGGTTTTAGGCAAGCCTGAAGAAATGGGGGTTTTTAGGTTTTCTTTTGAAAAACTGGGGAAAGTGGAGGGGAAATCTGATGTTTGGGGGGAGTGAGTTCCCCCGAGTGTGGGTGAAGCACGGGGGAATCTTGGAGACGGGGTGGGGGGGGGGTTTAGGAAGTTGATAAGGGGAGAGCAGAGGGAAAGGCCCCCTTTGTGGAGCGAGAGGGGCGTGGGGGGAGATATTTGGAAATTGGGGCAGAAAAGTTTTGGAGGGGGAGATTAAATGAGAGCCTTGTAGGCCCTGTTAGTACCCTTGAAATGAATTCGCGGGCAATGGGAAAACCAGTAAAAGGGATTGGCAGGGGGGGAAGGCAGAGGAGTAGCGAAAAAGAGGGGTGATAAAAAGGAAAAGCAATTTAAAAGGAGGGATTGGAGGGGAGCAAAGGGTGCAAAGCTGGAGGCCACTGAAAAAGGATGTTGCAGAAAGTCTAGGGGGGAAAAATGAAAAACCCTTTGGACCAGAAATTTTTTGTAGTGTCGTAGTTGGAATGGGGCGGATGCGAGGATGTTTTTTCAGGTGGGGGCGGCGGGCGGGGGGGTGAGGGTTGGATGTGGGGTTTGGAAAGATAGAGCAGAGTCTAAAATTCCCCCAAAGGGCCCAAGGGGACTTGGGGGACCGGGTGAAAGTGTAGAGCCTTACTGTAATAGAGAAAATTCAGGGGGCGGGGGTGGGAGTTGGTTTGGTGGAAAAGTGATGAGTTCTGTTTTTTCCCATTTATTTTTTAGGAGACGTATGAAAAGGGAAGGGGGAAAAGGGAAAGGACAGACAGTCAGGGATCCGGGAGAGAAAGAAAAGGGTTACATCGGGGGCCGGAGATGAAAAAGTTGGTATCACAGCAACAGGGGGTAATGAAACCCCATGGAGGCTAAGTTTACTGAGCCCCAAGTTTTGTAGAAAGGGGGAAAATTAGGGGGGCCCAGGCCCTTACATTTTGGGGGAACCGCCCAAAGGGGAAAAGGCCGAGTGGGGGGGGTGGAGCAAAATTTAAGAGCTGAAAGTCCGTCAAGTTGGGTACGAGGAAAATCCGGGAAAAGGACCCCAAGCCGTGATCCCCAGGGTAGAGATTTGTAGCGGGGAGGGAATGGGTCGACAGTGTAAAAAGGGAAAGAGGAAACAGGAAGAAAGAGGGGGAACACAGAGTTTAGATTTTGCGAATGGAAGGCTTTACGGCCGGGTTGATTTTTTTTTGGAAGGAAGGGTGAAGGGGGGGCCATAAGATAAATTCCCCCTTGGAAGGGGAGGGAAATGGGGGTTAAAGGGGGGGTTTTTTTTTGGGGTGGATTTTAAAGGGAAAAAAAGTTGGGGGGTTTTGAATTAAAATTGATGGGGGGGGTGGGACAGGGTTTATATGGGGGGGAGGGGGTTGAAATTTATTTTGGGTTTGGCTGGGGGGGCGAGGTGCGGGAAACTTAAAAATGTTTTCCCAAGGTGAAGGTTAGGGGTTAACCCAAAGGGGTTACCCCTTGGGGGAAAAGTAATTCTTCCCCCAAAAGGGGGGGGGGTGGGGGTCTGGGAAAAACCCCCTTTAAAAAAAAAAAACCCCCCCGGGGCCAAAAATTTCCCCCCCCCCCTCACTGTTTGGTAAGTCGAAACCCAGGGTTGCTGTTGATTTTTCGGGTTCCTTTTGGTGTAGAGGACAACGAGCCCAAGGGGGGTGAAAATTGAAAAGGGTTTGGGTAAAAAGTGGGGGCCCTGGGGTTTTGGGGGTTAAATTAAATGAGGAAATATGGAAAAAGGGGGCAAAAAAGTCAGAAAAAAGAAATGAGGGTTGGGGTTTTTTTAGATTCCTGCGGGGTCCGTCCTGGATATAAAGGACAGGGGGAATCAGGTGGGGAGGAGATATTTTGGGAAAAGGGAAGCAGGGTTGTGGGAATAAAGGGGGGTGGAAATTTTAAGATGTCAATAGGGGCAGAGGGGGGGTGAAGATGAGGCCCCAAGTGTTTTCCAAAACTTTTTTTGTGAGGGGCCCTCCTGATTTCCACGGGGAGGGGTTAAGGGGAAGGAAAAGGGGGAATTTTTTTTTTTTGAAAAAGGAGTTTTTTTTTTTTTTTCCTTTTTTTTTTTTGGAAAGCAGAGGGGGGGGGGCGTGGGAAGGGGATTTTTTGAAGTCTCCCATGAGTTTGTGGGATGTCGGGGGAAAGAAAGTAGAGAAGCCAGGAACCCAAAGTGGCCCAAGGGAAAGGCAGGGGAAAGGGCCCCGGGGGTCTTTAGCAACAGCCACTTGGAGGTGGGAAAGGGGGCGTAGATCGACCAGGGTAAACTTAAAAGGAAAAGAGCGGAGGGACGGAAAAAGGCGGGAGCGGGAAAAGGGACCCGGGTTGTCAAACAGGGTGGGGGCCCGGACCCCCTCCACCATGTTTGGGTTCCCAAAGGAACGGGGTGTGGGTAAGTTGGAGGCCACTAAAAGAATGGGGCGGGGGAAACTGTTTCAAAAAGGGGTCACCCCGGTTTCAGCCCGACCAAGGAAGGGGAAAAGTTGCGGAGTTTAACAAGTCATGAAAAAAATTATGAGAGTTTTTTTAAACATACAACCGCGCATTCCAGAGAGCCCCAAGGGAAAGGGGTTTGGGGGGAGCAGGGTCAAAAGGGATTTTTATCGGGTTTTGAAGGATAAGCGGTTTTTGTAGTGGTGAGCCTTTTCGAGGAGGCAGAAAACCTTTTTGGGGGGGTTTAAAAGGGGTTTGGGGGGGGGCTCGGGGTAGGGGAAGTTCCCCGGAAGCCAGAAGGAGCATTGAAAAAAGGGTTTTGATTTAAGGGGGGAAATAGGATAGACTGTTTTTTGGCGGGGGTTTGTTTGGGGGGAGGGCATTAAATTGAGGAAAAAGGTTGGGGGGCGGCAGAAGGGGGTTTTTTTGGCCTTTCCTCGGGATAAACCCCCTTGGGCAAAACAGCTGAACTAGGGGGGAAAGTTTTTGCCCTTTTTTTTAGCCTTAAAAAACAAATGAAAGCAGGGGAGATGTAGATTTCATTGCCAACGAGGGATTTTTGGGATAAGCAGTAAGTGTGAGGAAAAGTGGAATTAGCAATGAGGGAGGGAAAAGAAGAGCATGTGTTAGATCACCATTTGGGACATTTATTTTTTGGCTTTTGGGTTTTTGGGGGACATTGAGGGAAACGGCTCTCTGGCTGGGCATTTGGGGATGGAGGCCCCTCTTTTGGCTGGGACAGTTTGGAGGCTTCCCCCTCCGGCGGGGAAAAATTACGGAGGCACCCTCTGGCTGGGAACATTTTAAAATGGAGGCCCTCTGCGGGGAAAATTTGATGGGGGCAGTCCCCTGGCTGGGAAAAGGTAAATTGGAAAAAGGCAGTCCTCTTCGGGGGACGGGTTGATGGAAGCAGCCCTTTGGTTTGGGACAGGGGGTTTGGAGGCAGTCCCTTGGTGGGACTTTTTAAAGGGGGCGCTCTCTGGCTGGGACATTTTGGGGGTTTATGGAAAAGGGCCGCTTTTGGGCGGGGACGGGTTGGGGAAAGGCGCTCTTTTGGCGGGAAAAATTTGATGAGGGCCTCTCGCTGGGACAGTTGATGGAGGACTCAGGGTTTAGAAAATTTTTTTTTTTTAAAATTAAAGGTGTATAGAGGACAAAAAATTAAAATAACCCCCCCTTGTACTTTTGTCCAAATTAACCCACACAAATCATAAGTTAAAAATTTAAAGCCTTTTTGTATGAAAAAAATTTACAAAAAAAAAAAACAATTGTAAATTTGGGCATATAGGGGGCAAAAAAAAGGAAAAAGAAAACCCTTTAATTTTTTGTCCAAAAATTTCCGCACAATCAAAAAGTTAAAAATTAACCTTTGGGTATTTAAATACACTACGGAACAACCAATGTAAATTTGGGAAAATGGGACAAAATAAAAAAACACCCTATTTTGGAAAATTAACCCAAAATCAAGGGTTAAAATTTAAGCCTTTGGGTTTAAAAATACACTACAAAACAACCAATGTAATTAGGGAATGGGGCAAATAGCCCCCACCCTAATAGGGAAATACCCCCAAAAATAAAAGGGGAAAAAAAAATTTAACCTGGTTTAAATAAAAAACAAAGTGTTAAATGAAACTTTTGGGTTTTGGTTTTCCCCCAGTCACTGTAAAATGATTTTGTTTTATAATAGTGCAATAAATTTCACACAGATAGAAAAAATAAAAGCTGCCCCTGATTACAATGGCAAATGACACACACTTTTTTATGGTCTTTCCCCCCCGTCGCTGATAAAACGAGTTTGTTTTATAATTTTTCAATAAAGTCGCAGGACAGACATGAGAAGGTAAAAATTTAAAAGATGGCGTCCCTATTTTTTAGGGCGGACGTCACGAAGCCGCCAGTCGCGATTCTTCCTGCGCACATGTCATTGAGGGTGTTTCCTTTTTTCCTCCAGAGTTCTCTTCTCATGTAATGCCATTGCTCGTGGCCCATTGACCAATAAAAAAAAAGACGCTTCGTTCCCAAATCACCCAAACTTTGGCTTCGGAGAACCAAAGTTTTTGTTGAAATTCTAATCGAATTCCACTTAGTTAGAATCGATTCACCCCTGTCTAGTGACCACCTTTATTTTTCTTCATTGCTTTAACTCTCTTGGGCACGAAGTTCATCTTCAATAGGGCTTAGGTCTGGAGACATGGTTGGCCAGTCCAGCACCTTTACCCTCATTTTCTTTACCAAGGCAGCGGTCATCTCATAGGTGTGTTTGGGGTCGTTATCATGTTTGAATATTGCTCTGCCACAAAGTTTCCAAAGGGAGGGGATCATGCACTGCTTCTTATGACAAAAATAAAGGGGAACGCACACCTATTGGTGGGGTGCCATGGTAAGTAAAAAATTGCCCATTTACAAATAGTATAGAAAACCCCCGAACACCAATTCTGGGTTAAGAAAAATGGAGTATTTATTTTTTACAAAAAGATAATGCGCTTACAAGGAACATTCTGTATAAAGGTACAGTAATATAAAGATGCCATAACATTAGACGTTTCGCGCGTAGCCTTTGTCACAAAAGACATCTTAATAAATATGAGAAATAAGGTAGATCAGATAATGATGAATGTATCAGGATGAGAGCAAGATTAGCGCTGGTAAGGGGCAGCACAAAGGTATGAGGTAAGGCTGCTATAACAAGTAAAGGCTGTGAGTAGCAGGAGGAAGCATGCAGAGGCATCTATGGATTACCAGCATCATTATCTGTTCTACCTTATGCCTCATATTTATTAAGATGTCTTTTGTGACAAAGGCTACGGCCGAAACGTCTAATGTATGGCATCTATTATATCACTGTAAACCTTAACAGAATGTTCCTTGTAAGCAGCATCTGACTATCTATTTTGTGAAAAATAAAATATTCCATTATTTGTATAATACCAGTATTGTTGTGCCGTGGTTTTCTACTACTATCTGCTTCTGTATGTGACAGTAAATGTTGACATTCATGGTTCCCTCAATAAACTGTAGCTCCCCACAGCCAGCAGCAGTCAAGCAGCCCCAAGCCATGACACTCCCACCATCATGCTTGACTGTAGGCAAGACAAACTTCATTGTTTACTCTTTACCTGGTTGTCGCCACATGTGTTTGACACCATCTTAACCAAATACATTTATCTTAGTCTCATCAGACCAAAGGACATGGTTCCAAAAATCCATGTTCTTAGTTTGCTTGTCTTAGTTAATGCATCTTAGTTGATGCAGTGTGTGGTATATGGTCTGAGGACTGACAGTCTGACCCCTGACCCTTTAAAATCTGCAGCAATGCTGGCAGCACTCATGTGTCTACCTATGAATAAGATGCTGAGCATGTGCACTCAAATTCTTCGGTCCCCATGAGGGCCTGTTTTGGATGGCACGGGGTGAGCAAAAAAAAATAAAAAATAAATAAATAAATAGGGAAATTTATTTTATATATTTTAATATTATATATATATAATATATTATATAATATATATAATATATTATATATATATAATTTATATATTTTAATATATCATATATATGGCAAAAAATACAGTTAAGGAGGTTTTTGATACAAATACTAATTTAGAGCTCAAAGCTTGTTCATGGTTAAAGACAAAACTGTTTTTGTCCTATCATTGTTTTTCAACACTGCTAAAAGAAGAGTGTTTCAAGGATTAATAAATATAATATAGGAGTAGAACATCATATCTTTGTTTTCATTTTGTGTGATAGGATAGATAGATAGATAGATAACATTATCTATGCTAAATGAGAAGGCTTTAGATTTTGCTATATTATTTGCCATAAAAATAGTAGATTTCCTATCTGTTGTGACACATTCCAGATTTTACATTGTACAAAGCTTTCAACACACTTTATATCTTGATATACTTTATATCTTGCAGATAAGCACACTAGGGAATCCTTTTTAAAGTCTTTCTTTTGAAAAACTAGAACCAAACTAAAATAACTGCAGTAGATTTATTGGATAACAAAATCCCCATTTCTACCAGATTCAAAGTATGTGATAAATCTTGCACTATTTTTGTATCCAATACTACAATACTAAATGTTGGATTTTACTTTTTGTTAACACATATAAATCAAATGGTCCACTATACATTAATAGATACATAAAGAACATGTACTAGAAAATAATGTTTTATGTTGAGGTTTTTAAAGTTGTTATGAGACATCGAATGTGTTAGAGATTCATATAACTTATAAACATGCAACTCACAGCAGATGTTTAGAATATGGTTATAACTCTATGAGAAGCTAATTCAGCAATAAATTTATATTTTTACATTTAACATATTGTTAATTAGTCTAAATTGTGGGGAGAGTTCCAGACATTTGAGGCACTATTACTGGGAAAGTGTCTTCATTAAAAACCTAATGAATGCACATTTGTTTGCCAAATTGGTCTAAAAAATAACAGAGAACAATTTGTTTCTCTATTGAATATCTGGGGAACCATGCAACTCAGTAATCAATTTGTAGCTAATTCTTTCAGACCTGTCACATGGCATCTATGTTACAGTATTCAGTCATGTTGACATCCTGATTTAACGCCTGCAAGGAAGACATTAGTAAAAGTAACACATGAAAATTGAAAGCAATAGCAGAATAAACATTGTGCACAATGTGCACAAAACAGTATATTTAGGAGGATGCAAGAAAAAAAATCTTAAAATATGGTAGAATGAATTAACATAAGATCTTTTAACTAATCCCTTTACTGTGAAAGCTTAATCACAGCTCTGCATGCTAAGAAAATATCCAAATCTCTCTCAGTAATGTGAAAATACCTCTCAACTGTATGTCGATTAACCTTTCAGTTACTGGATTCATAAAGGGAGAAAAACAGACTACTATGTAACTGTACAACTAAATTATATCCTTGCATGCCAAAAACCCTGTTGTTTTACGTAGCAGGTTTGAAATGTTTGCAAATGAAATAATTAATATGCAGAATTCTTTGCCAGCATATGTTTGTTTCAGTGTTAAAAATAAAATGTTTTGTGGTTGCAATGAGAATTAGTCCCTGGAGTATAAGGGGACACTAGCTCCAGACTGCACATTCTCACTCTATATGAAGCATGCATAATTTACCATTGCTGTCTCTTAATATGCTATAGCTGTATTTAGAACTCAAGCATTTAGCAAATTCATTTTTATTAGGTTTTCTTCTTGCCATTCGAAAGATTTATCTATCTATGTAATTTAACTTAACTTTCTATTTATCCCTCTACAGTGTCTATCTACAATATCTATCCATCTCTCTATAGTATCTATCTATCTATCTATCTATCTATCTATCTATCTATCTATCTATCTATCTATCTATCTATCTATCTAGCTATCTATCTAGCTATGAAATCTATTGTGTTATTTGACTCAATTTGAATTATTAAAACTCATCATCATGGTTGTAAGGGTGCATAATAGAAACAGCTAAGTGGTAAATTCAGCTCTGATATATGTCATTATTATGCAGGGGAATCATTTTTTTAATAACTAATAACACATTTTGCATTTATAGGCTTTCTAATATTTGAATTCAATTGAATCACTACAATAAGCGGGAATATCCAGATAATCAGCTGAAGTTAAGTAACAAGACTGCTCATCTCATTAAAAAAAATTGGTTTTCACACAGAGCAAAGATACAACGCAAGTACCTGCAGTAAAAAAAAATAGGTTTATTAACAAGTTGGTCTAGTTAAAAGGAGGTATGGTGGAAAAATAAGAGAAAAAGCTAATAACAGAACAACTTTTCTAAATTTCTGTTATTAAAGCTCCTACTGATGTCAAAGTAATTACACATATGCTGCCTCATTTCAATAGACTATGGTCAGCCTTTAATGATTCGGCTCATTAAATCCAAATGTACCTTTAATCCTCTAACAGCTCTCACTCTTAAAGATGGCATTCTGGGAGACTGAATGATCAGTTAATTCTGAACAAGTTTTACCATGATTGACTTAAAACTTGAGTTCTGATCAGCGCAGCACAAGGTTAAGATAATCCTTGCTCTTTTTGACATTTTGCTTCCTTCATTTTCTGTTAACAGAACAATCCTAAGTCAAGAAAAAGGATATGGAAAAACATCAATGTTAAAAGTATTCCTTAAAACTAAGTTAATGAATCAAAAATAATGGGGAACTGTCTTATACTGTGCCCTAATTTTAGCCTACTTTATCAAATTAAACCATAGCCTTTCACCCACAATGCCTTCTCCTCTTCCACTTTGTCTTTTCATTTACCGTTTGCAGGACCCAAGACATATTTTAATACCTGGAAATAAAATAATGTAGATCTTCTCTGCTTTTAAATAATATCACATGCAAAAATGAGCCTATATTTTCTAACTAATGATAAAGTTCACAAAAGTGACCCTGCTCCTCACTGGATCAAAAAGGAAAAGATATCTAGATATTTAAATATCAGATTTCTTAAGTTTTTTTCTTCCTTGCTGCTTGCCAAATGTTGGCTCTGATAACCTCATGATGGTTTTTTTATAACAAATGTTTTTACTCTAATTTTGTAGACACAAAATCACTATATACACACATGGACAAAATTGTTGGTACCTTTCTCTTAAATACAGAAAAAACAACAATGGTCACTAAAATAATTTTAAACTGACAAAAGAAATGATACATTTAAATTTACTGAAAATCAAGTAATGAAAATCAGACATTGTGTAATGACCATGCCTGTTCAGGCCTCAGCACAGTCCTCTAATACAAATATCAGTGGCACACTAAAAACTAAGTGAAACATTAAGGTATATAGGAATATTGGAAATGCATTACTGCTAAGGAAAATATGCAAAACCTGGGACTCTTAGTTTACAGTTTTTGATCAAAGATTGTATTAAGCTCACCTCCCAATAGCGTCAAGGGGATCCCAGCACAGGTGAGTCCCTAACACTGAACATGTTACCTCACTAGGAGTCCATTCAGACTACAACATCTCAGGGAGTGATAGGAACCTGCTACTGAATTATCCTGCACCAGTTTAAAAGAGGTAGGCGGAGTGCAGCAAGCCAATGAGGCTGCCATTCCTCAAATAGACTTCAAAAATCAATTAGGCTGTGCAAATCCATATATTTTGAAAAACGTAAGCATAGGTGCACACTGAAAAGGCAATAGCATAAATCTAATACAAATATCAGTGGCACACTAAAAACTAAGTGAAACATTAAGGTATATAGGAATATTGGAAATGTATTACTGCTAAGGAAAATATGAAAAACCTGTGACTCTTAGTTTACAGTTTTTGATCAAAGATTGTATTAAGCTCACCTCCCAATAGCGTCAAGGGATTCCCAGCACAAGTGAGTCCCTAACACTGAACATGTTACCTCACTAGGAGTCCATTCAGACTACAACATCTCAGGGAGTGATAGGAACCTGCTACTGAATTATCCTGCACCAGTTTAAAAGAGGTAGGCGGAGTGCAGCAAGCCAATGAGGCTGCCATTCCTCAAATAGACTTCAAAAATCAATTAGGCTGTGCAAATCCATATATTTTGAAAAACGTAAGCATAGGTGCATACTGAAAAGGCAATAGCATACATCTAATACAAATATCAGTGGCACACTAAAAACTAAGTGAAACATTAAGGTATATAGGAATATTGGAAATGCATTACTGCTAAAGAAAATATGAAAAACCTGGGACTCTTAGTTTACGTTTTTGATCAAAGATTGTATTAAGCCCTCCCTCCCAATAGCGTCAAGGGGATCCCAGCACAGGTGAGTCCCTAACACTGAACATGTTACATCACTAGGAGTCCATTCAGACTACAACATCTCAGGGAGTGATAGGAACCTGCTCCTGAATTATCCTGCACCAGTTTAAAAGAGGTAGGCGGAGTGCAGCATAATTCTGGTGCAGAATAATTCAGTAGCAGGTTCGAAAAGTCGTCCCCCCTTCACCTGCAGCCGAAGCCTCCAACATGTTCACTGTGAAGGAAAGCCTGGCCATGAAGTCTATCAGGGGGAGACAACATTTTCCCCCAAACTGGAAGGGATTGTCTGGGGGAGAGATCTTGGGAGCCGGAGGAGAACATTTTGGACCGTGACCTGGTAATGAAATTTCTCCAATCTAGGAGGAGGAGGAGGCCTAAGGGGGAGGGTAGGTACTGTAATGAGCGGTCCGCTCTCGTGTCCCCCATGTGTCCCTGGCTGGGGACAGTGGCCCCACGGCTGGTGTCAGGCCAGGGACACTGTTCCCCCCGCTTTTTCCACTTACCCCCCCGCTCCTGCTTCTCCGCGGTCTCCTGCCGGCTGGCGCGGTGCGCCCCCGCCCCTTAGGGGCACGCCCCCATTCTTTCAAATTTAAAGGGCCACGCCCCGGGAAATTTGGTTGCGGGTCTGCCCCCATTATTGGGAAACGCCCCGCACTCCCCGTTTATCTTTAGTGCCCGTTGCCTACAGAAACCCCCGTCTATTCTATTTGGGTCCTGATTTCCCTGTAGTGAACCTCTCGTCTCGTCCCCCGCCCACGAACCTTTCCGCCTGCCTGCCTTCCGCCGTCCCGACTTCGGCTTCCCTTCGATTTTGTCCCACACTAACCCGGTGCACCGCAAGCAAGCAAGTGGGTAGCGACCGTGTAGACCCCCGCCCCAGCAAGCCCTCCGCTTTTGTGGCAAGCTCGGTGAAAAACCGGGCCCTATTAGACTCGTTCCTGACGAGGCTTACTCACCTCTTGCGGCGGTCCAGAGGATCCCTACCACCCGTGACAAAAATAAAATTTGTTCCCAAAATAAAAATTCCCCACTTTACACAAGTAGTCACCTTTACACTATCTTTGTTTTGCTTTTTTCAATAATTAAGTTGCAGCTTATCACCTGGTATTTAAAATTAGTCATTATTGAAGTATTTAATTTACATGAGCAAAACAACTTATCTAACCATTGTCTTAGTTATTTGAATACTAAGAAAACAAATTCTTCATTGTCGTTGGTGGTTAGAGAATCTAGGGGACTTTTTAGTGGTTCTATATGATTCTAGAAATTAAGTGATAAAATGTTACAACAATTTATCTCAGTCACCAAACTGATATAAACAATTTTAACAAATACCATCAGCAATCAGAAACCACATAAACCAAAGCTAACCAATTGTAAATGCGGTGGGCTAAAATCTTTCAGATAAGGAACAATAATTAATAAATTACTCTGACGCCTGTTTGGAAATTACAAAGGCTTTCATTGAAGACTGAAGAACTAATTAAATCATGTAAACATTTTCTCTGATACTAGTGGCCCTGTTGTAATTTCACTCACATTATCCTTTAAAGGCCATGTTCACACGGCTTATTTCGCAACAGATTTGCAGCCGTATTTATGGCCGCAAATCCGTTGCGAAATCAGTTACAAAAAAAGTAAACTGGCCCTTTTAATTTATTTTTAAAGGGAAATACATGTCGTCGTTCAGCGCACTTTTTTCCGTTACGGTTCGGCCGCGGTTGCAAAATCCGGGGCCCCAAAAAAAAAAATGTGATGTCAATTATTTTGGCGGTTCACCAACATATGAAAGGGGTGGTGGATCCGTCGGGGAAAAAGTTCCAAATAGTGCCCCACTTAGTGGGGACTTATTTGAAATTTATTTGCCCCAGATTTCGGAAAGTATTTACGTCGGAATCCGCGTAAATAAGTTTGAATAAGCCGTGTGAACATTGCCAAAGGGTGTCGCCAATCCCTTTTCAGTTACATTTTTTTGGCTAACATACAACATTATACTACTGTTCTTAAGTAGCCAAGTGTAGTTCTATTCCTCAATATAAAGAGGCAGATTCATATGTTAAAAAAACTGGGGTTTCAATTGTTCAACCCAATGTTGGGCTGAGTTGCAATAATACCTACAATATTAACCACCCATGCATGGATTTTGTACTGTTTCTAGAAGAAAGCAGTCATGAATGTGATATAATGTACTACCCCAAGATCACCTAAGTGGGCCAGCCTGCATCTAATTGGGCTTCATTCTTTATATGTATGCTAATAAATATATGTTGAAATAATATTAATGTTTCTTAATTACAGTATGCTTCACACATAAATATTGTAATAGTTTATAGATTAATTAATGTTTAGCATGAGGTCATATACATTAACAGATTACATTCCTAGTGTCATATTGAAAAATATTGTATAGACAATGCTAAAAGGTTTAGTTATGTGTAGTACAGTATTCAAATAAAAAAGAAAAAAAAATACCATTACTCCCAAGGCAGTGTTTGAAGGATTCCTCGGTGCACGGACTCACCCCGGCCACAGGGCAGCAATTTCAGAGTGCTAAATGAAGGTATTCCAGCACTCAAAAGTAAAAGAAAATGCCAAAAACTTTTTGTCCCAATTTGGGAAAAAAATTAAAATTAAAAAAGCCAAAATATAAAAACAGATGACGCGTTTGGTGTATACATCTGAAGGACCCCTTCCTCATAACAAACCAGTTTCAAAAATGACACTTCTTATTGAGTATACAATTAGTCCCGATGTGTTTTAATCCAAAAAAACCACCTAGATACTAATGAAGGATTAACATGGAGAAAACCTTGCATATAGAGATGATATAAATCTAAAATGAATCATTTATAACCTTTTAATTTAAAATTAACAAATCTGATTTAAGATTTAATCCATATGGAAAACAAGTTTTTAAAGAAAAAATCCAAAAAGCCTCTCTAACAAATGTCTCTTCCAATCTCCACCTCTAGTGGGACGGATAACCCTCTCCAAAGCCTTGACTCGTAACGTAGTAGTGGAGCCTGAGTGTTCATCACGAAAATGTTGTGATGCTCCCGAAATGGATGTTAAACCTGCTTGTTTAATTTCATATATATGTTCCCTGATTCTTATGAATAAACTTCTTGTGGTGCACCCAATATACTGCAAATTGCATTCTGTGCAATAAACCATATATACGACATATGTAGTACGACAATTAATGTATGATTTAATAGTGTATTGTCGTCCTGTGGCAAAAGAGGAAAAAGAAGTACTCTTTTCCAAACAAGGACACCGCGTACATCTATTATTGTCACACTTGAAACATCCCTTGTATCTGAGCCACATAGATGCATCATTGTAAGGTTTATACATACTAGGTTATAGGGTATTACCGAGTGTATATCCTTGTTTTGAGATAAATTTACACCCCTTACTTAGGATTTTTCTTAAGGTTGGATCTACATATAATTAGAGATGGGCGAATTTCCCGAAATTCGGTTCGTTCACTTCGCCGAATTTCCCGACAAAAAATAACTTCGTTCCGAATTACTTTGGGATGAATCATATTAAAAAACAGCTATTTCCAGGCTGCACAGAGCTGCAGGTGCTGTAGAACGTTGTGTCATGTTAAGTATGCCCGAGGGAGCTTGGTTTGGTCTTCATACAATGTTGTGTTTTAGTATGACACGCATATGACTGCCGCCGCTCTTATAATCGCTTCAATATAAAATTCCCTGGGCACTTAAGAGGGCAAAACTGACCAACAAACTGAAGCAGGAATGTTGCCTGATAAAGTCATGCCAGCGACAGCTGGAAGAAAACAAGGGTGAGGGGGTCGGTGGAACTCGTGACAAAGTGGGGGGTGACGGCGGAGCCAGCAGCTGAGGGGAGAGGTGGCACAAACATTCTGGAGGTGGCAAAAACAGGAGTAGGCCACAGAGTGCACATTGGCACGTGTGTAGGTTTTCGGCCAGCGCAAACAGCGCGCTGAGGTCAGACAGTGGCACAATGACATTCTAGAGGTGGCAAAAAAAGGGTAGGCAACGAATGGCACAATGCACAGTGTTTTAGGTATGGCAGCGCCCGCCGCAGCATAGGTCAGGACAGGGCACAAATTACAGAGCGAGGGAGGTCCCCGGCCCGCGCCCGAAAGAGTCAGACAGTGGCACAATGACTTCTGGAGGGGGGGAAAAAAAGGAGTGGCCAGAATTGGGACAATGAACCCTGTTAGGGCACGGCACAAACCACGCAGCAGCTGAGTCAGACAGTGGGAAATGACACAGTGTGTAGGTCACGGAGCAGCCACAGCAGCAGCATGAGGTCAGACAGTAGCACAATCCAGTCGGAGGTGGGAAAAAAAAGGAGTAGGCCACAGAGTGGGACAATGACACAATGTGTAGGTCCGGCAGGGCCACAGCAGAGCATGAGGTAGGGCAGTGGCACAATGACAAGTTGTAGGTCCAGCAGCAGCCCCGCAGCGCATGAGGTCAGACAGGGACAATGACATTCTGGAGGTGGCAAAAACAGTAGAGGCCAAGAGTGGCACAAGGCAGGAGTGGAGGTGAACCCGGGAGCAGCATGAGGGCAGACAGTGGCACAAAGACAGAGTTGAGGTCACGACGCAGCCACAGCGCAGCATGGGTAGACAGTGGACAATACACGTGTGTAGGTACGGCGCAGCACAGCAGCAGCTGAGGTAGACAGGGCCCCAATGACATTTGGAGGTGGCAAAAACAGGAGTAGGCCCCAGAGTGTGAAATGCACGGGGGTAGGGCACGGCAGAGCCACGCAGGCATGAGGTCCCGACAGTGGCACAAAGCGAGTGTGTAGGTCACGGCAGCAGCCACAGAGCACATGAGGTCGAGGTGGACAATGACTCAGTGTGTGGTCACGGCAGCAGCCAAGCAGCAGCATGAGGTCAGCATTGCACAATACATTCTGGAGGTGGCAAAAACAGGAGTAGGCCCAGGGTGGAAAAAAGACAGAAAAATGGAGGTCACGGCAGCAGCAGCATGGGTCAGACAGTGGCACAATCACATTCGGAGGTGGCAAAACGGAGTAGGCCCAGGTGGCACAATGACAGAGAGTGGAGGTGAGGGCGGCAGCAGCATGGGTCAGACGTGGCCAATGACAGAGTGTGTAGGTACGGATCGCCCGCAACAGCATAGGTCAACGGGCAAAATGCATTTGGGGGGTGGCAAAAACAGGATAGGCCAAGGGGCACAATGACACAGTGTCTAAGTCATGGCAGCAGCCACAGCGCCATGAGGTCAGACAGTGGTTCAATCACATTCTGGGGTGGCAAAACTGGAGAAAGCCCGAGGGGACACAATGACAGAGAGTGGGGGTGAGGGGGTGGAGCGCATGAGGTCGACAGTGGCAAAAAATGACTTTCTGGGGGTGGCAAAAATGGAGTAGGCCACAGGTGGCCAATGACAGAGAGTGGAGGTGACGGCGACAGGGGCAACATATGGGGGTCAGAGAGTGGCACAATGACACGTGTGGATGTCATGGCACCAGCAACAACAGCAGCATGGGTGACAGTGGCACAATGACAGGTGTTTAGGGGGTGGCAATACCAGCCTTGGTAAAGATTTTTGGGTGGCAATGGAGAAACTGTCAGCAGATTGTGGCATGGCGGGTGGCGGCATCGATAGTGGCTGGGCAGGTAGTTTAAACCCGGGCTCATTTCTCACAGTTTGGGTGGGCGTCTGGCTGATGTAGTCTGACGCCAAAGGCATTGGTGTGGGAAATCCTGGCCCGTCCACGCCTGATTCATTTTGAAAAAGGCGTTTTTCCCACTTTCCCCCGGGGGACAAGGGGTTTCCTTGGGGTATGTGGCCCCCCCGCACTGAACCCCGCTCTGATGCCACATACGGGGGGGAAAAGGACAGCTTCCCATGAAAACCGGAAAGTTGCGGCCACAAAAATCAGTTTGGCGGCCCTTTGTCCAGGGATTTCTAACTGGGGGGGGCAGGTGTGTCCAGTGGGCCACCACCTTTTGGGTTTTAGGTCTGCTCCAGGCCTGCTGTGGGGGCGACTCCCCTCTCATAGGGGGGTAAAGAAATGCTCTGTGACCCCAGATTGGTTGCTGGGGGAGGGAGCTGGTCTGCTCTGACCCTCCCCCCTTTCCCCCAGCGCCGCGGCAGTAGTACGTGAGCGTGAAGAACCCCCCCTGGTCAGACCTGTCAGGGGGGGCGTGCCGCACATAGGAGGGGGTCAACTACTCGGAGGTTTTCCCCCTTTAGTATTTGAGTTTTCCTCTCAATGGGGGAAAAAGGGCCCCCATTTTGGACCGGGTGCGAGGGTCAATAGGTGGAGGCCAGAAGTCATCCCCTCCCGGATGCTGACTATTGGGCTGTCATGCCAGGCAAATAAGTGCGGGGGCCCATCGCCAAGTGACTCCGAGGGTCCGCCTCCATCTCCACGTTACTGCCACGGTGCTTGCGGGTCATCTCCCTCGTGTTCCTCATCTCCATCTATCCTCCGCTGCCCCTGCCCCCTCCTCTTTTGTCCCCTGGGTAAAAATCCACTCATTTATGGGAAAATGCTTTGTCCATGTCCTCCCCCTCCTCCCCCATTTCAGTCCCCCCCGGATTGTGGCCGCGGATGTAGTCGCCAGCTCCAGTCCCCTCCGACAGATTTTTCGCATCTGTTCCGGACATGAAGCAGGGAATGACGTTATTCATCCGTAGTCCCGGCGGCTGACAAATAACGTGGCCTCCTCGAATGGCCTCAAAAAACGGGAGGGGGTCACGCTGGCTTTGAAAAAGGCTGCATCAAAGTTTTCACAGGGTAGTACTTTTCCACCCGGGTCTCAAAAAAATCGTTAATGACCTTTCTCTGTTCATACGTCGGTCCAACAGTGCAGGCTGGAATTCAACGGGGTGAAACATGATATCAAATGTGTTGGGGAGGCCGTTTTGCTGCTGCACTCGAGGAGGGTGTCCTGGTTTTGTGGAAAGGGTGAAATCAGCCCAGTTTCCTGGCCATTTTTTTTAATTTTGAAGATCGATGGAAGGCTTCAGGAACCTTTTCCAACCTGATTAAACACGTGCGCCTGCAGGGCGCTGGGCCTCCCTCCTCGGGCAGCGCAGACACCTTTTATCCCCCGTCCTCACCATGGTTCCGATTTGAGTTGGCGGGAGAAAAACCACACGTTTCTTGCTGCATGACGCGGAGCAGTTCCTCCCCCCTGTGACTTTTTTCGCCGAAACAAGCCGGTGTAGAACTGGTGACCCGCTGTGCCCTACCATTGGTATGATGGAGGACTTGTGGAGGGTGAGTGGTGGTGGTGGAGGAGGAGGAGGAGGGGAATTGGCGCAGGAGCCGCAGTTTGACAGGTGGAGGAGAAAAAGCCGTCTTTTTATCCAAGTTGTTTGGGGTGGGCTGGGCAGGGAAACACATTTTACCCCCTGGGCCGGGGAAGGAATGTACTGGCCCTGACCCTAGTTACAGTCCAACCCTCCGCGCTGCCCCTGACCCCTTGGAACAATCCGATAAGCTCAAGGGGCTGCCCCCATCTGTTCTTCATATTTTTGAAGTGTGGGACTGCCTTTTTGGAAAAGAAAAATTTCGGCTTGGAAATTCCATTGGCTGGCACAAGCCCTTAGTTCTCTGAAAGGTGCAGGTCCCATTTGGGAAAGGGGGGGATGCGTTTTCCAACAATTGGACAGGAGCCGGGCAGTGCTGCCCCTTGGATGGTTGGTGAAAATGTTGTATCTTTGCAATCACTCGCGAAGACTGCTGGCGCCATGAGTAGCGGGAGCATGCTCTGGACCGGGAGAAAATGTCAAAAGAAACAGCTCCCTTTGAGAGGTGGTGGGCCTTTACTGGCGCAATGGCATGGTGCCCCGGGCCTGTTGCTGCTGTGCTGCGGCGGCGGTGGACCCCCCCATTAGCCACGTTTCTCCAGGCCCCCCGGCGGTGCGTGCAGTGTTGGCAGGGGGCCCTGTGCCAAATTAGCTCCCCCGGCCACGCTTCACTTTCTGCCCAAGTTCCCAATTCCCCGATTGGCCCTCGGTGTCTTAGCAAAGAACTGGACCCCCGGTATCGGTTTTACCGCCCAAAGCTCCGCACTGGTGACTATACCAGCTGCCTATTGAGCCCCTGTGCCGTACCTTTTGGACCCGCGCCACGCTTCACTTTTTTGTCCACAGATTCTACTTTTTCCATATTCGGCTACTCCGGTTTTAGCAAAGAACCCCAAACACCACCCGGTTTGTTTGATTATACCCCCCAAAGGGTTTCCCCCCCACTGAGTAAATTACTGCCGCCGTGCCTTGTGAGCCCTGTCCCGCTACTTTTTTGGGGCCTGCGTACAGGTTTTTACCCCCGGGCCGTTGGGGCCCCCGGGCCCTCACACTGTGTTATCTGCTGACGCCCCCGGCCACAAAAACCCAAATTTTTGGGCCGCGCCCGTTCCCTGACCCCCAAAGGGCGACGACTCTTTTGAGATGTTGAACCCCTGCCTCCCGGGTTTCCCAATTTGCGGCGGGTCCCTCATCTCTATTTGTTTTATGTAACTGCTGTCCCTTTAAACCTTTCTTGGTTTGCAGAGGCGGGGCCCCCTCAAAAACAGGGAACCCCCCACCCATCAACATCTATTATTTTCCCCCCGTCCCTCCCCAAGAACCCCCCGGGGATATTGGGCCCCCCATTTTTCGCTGCCAAAGTAGTTGTGATTTCCCTTTCCTCAAATTGTTACCCCTCGCTATTATTGGAGTAAAACCCCCAGGCCCATTTTTGATCCTGGCTGAGGGAACCGGGGGGGACAGGGGGGTTTAGGACAGGTGAGGGCCGTAAAACCCGCCCCCGGGGCCCTGCCAACTTGGTTTGTTTTGGACTTTTTTCCCCCGGGGGACTCTTGGCGGGGGTTTGGTCAGATGTCATTGGGGAAAGGGGTTGGACCTTAGTAAAACCAATCAAAAAACCTTTGGGGTTGTTTAATCAGTACCAGGCCCGCTAGATGACACCCGGAGTTGGGGCCCCTAAACGAGTGACCCCTGCTGCGACGTCCCCTTGCTGTGCTGCGACCTGGGCCTGGAATGTTTGTGCCTCTGTCACTCGCAGGTGAAGAGCCTGCCATCTCTCTGTCTGACATACTGTTTGTCGTAAAATGTACAGACCCTGTTTGATGAAGATATCTGTATATGATAAATACACACCCTGTATTTGACTCCAAATGAACCCAGTAACAATCTTGGTAACCCTTGGATATAAATTGCGCTCCACAAATGAGCAGGAAAAATTGACTTGTATGTGCCATTTAAAAACTTGTATTTTACTGAATATAAAAGCACAAACAAGCTTAATTAACCTTCGGATATTAATTATGCTACAGAATTTCTTCTGTGGCGGTGAAAAACAAAGTTTCTTTTACGGAGTACAACTGCAGAACAACGCTTACTTAACCCCTGGATGTAAATTGCGCAAAAGAATTGAGCAACCAAAAACTACGAGCTTTGTAGCGTGTTACAATGGCGTGTATTTTACGGTACACAGCAAGAGAAAAAATTGTAATTAACCTTCGCTTGTGAATTATGCTACAGGAAAATAGTAATTTTTGACGGTGAAAGAGACGGTTTATTTTTGTCACCACAGCAGAAAAACAACGCTTAATTAACCCCTGGATGTAAATTGCGCCAAACAATTGAGCCACCACAACTACGAGCTTTGTAGCGTGTTACAATGGCGTGTTTTCTACGCTACACAATAAGAGAAAAAATATAAATTAACCTTCGCCTGTGAAATATGCTACAGGAAAATTTAAATTTTTGGCGGTGAAAAAGACGGTTTATTTTTGTACACCACCTGCAGAAAAACAACGCTAAATTAACCCTGGATGTAAATTGCGCCAGACCAATTGAGCAACCACAAACTACGAAGCGTTTGTAGCGTGTTACAATGGCGTGTTTTCTACGCTATACGACAAGAGAAAAAATTGTAATTAACCTTCGCTTGTGAATTATGCTACAGGAAAATTGTAATTTTTGGCGGTGAAAAGGACGGTTTATTTTTGTCACCACAGCAGAAAAACAACGCTTAATTAACCCCTGGATGTAAATTGCACCAAACAATTGAGCAACCACAAACTACGAGCTTTGTAGAGTGTTACAATGGCGTGTTTTCTACGCTACACAACAAGAGAAAAAATTTTAATTAACCTTCGCTTGTGAATTATGCTACAGGAAAATTGTAATTTTTGGCGGTGAAAAAGACGGTTTATTTTTGTCACCACAGCAGAAAAACAACGCTTAATTAACCCCTGGATGTAAATTGCGCCAAACAATTGAGCAACCACAAACTACGAGCTTTGTAGCGTGTTACAATGGCGTGTTTTCTACGCTACACAACAAGAGAAAAAATTGTAATTAACCTTCGCTTGTGAATTAGGCAACAGGAAAAATGGATTTTTTGGTGGTGAAAAAGACGGTTTCTTGGAGTCACCGCAGCAGAAAAACAATGCTTAATTAACCCCTGGATGTAAATTGCGCAAAAGAATTGAGCAGCCAAAAATGAAGTGGTATTTGTATTGTAAAAACGCTGTTTCTTTAAATGAATACAACAGGAACTGGCTTAGATCCCCCTTGGATATTCAATGTGCTGTGAGCAGATAGCATTAAAATGTATATGCAGCTGCAGTGGACGCACACTGAACTTCAGATCCAATACCCCAAAAAAATCTGAAATAGAACATTAAGAGAAGCAGTCTCTGAGACAAGCTGAGACACCCCCCAAAAATCGCTGTATAAAAATAAGTTCTTCAGTAAGAGCTATCGCTATCACAATCAGCCGCAGCAGCACCTTCCCTGATCAGTACAGTGAGAGGAGTGTGAGCTCCCAGTGTCGCGCCCGGACTTATATAGTGCGGTGATGTCACAGAATCGCAGTGCTCGCAGCCATTTTATCAATCAAAAGCACACTTCGTTCACCTGAAGTACCCCAAACTTCGACTTCGTTCAGAACCGAAGTTTTCCTGAAATTCTAAACGAATTCCACTTCGTTAGAATAATTCGCCCATCTCTACATATAATACTATCAAATATCTCTTCATTAAATCAATAATTTGGGCATATTGTTTACTATATTGTGTACAGAAATAAACTGACATGTCCACTTTATTTTGAGTTTTATTCCTTTTAGTGTTATATAGTAAATTATTACGTTCTTTGTTATCCGCAATGTTTTTAGCTCTATTTAAATCACGTGTTGTATATCCTCTACATCTTAGTCTCTCCGTAATAATATTTTTTTCTTTTTCATAAGCTATCTCATTATTACAAGTTAGTCTGGCCCTGATAAACTCCCCTACCGGTAGATTTTTAATTATGTGTCGAGGGTGACAACTGGAAGCATGGAGAAGCGCATTGCCCGTTACCGGTTTTCTATAAGTGGACGTTTGTACGCAATTTGTATCCAGATTAACCCTAAATTGTAAATCCAAAGAGGAAACTTTTACCAAATCACATTGTGATGTAAATCGTAAATTATCTGGGTTATCATTAAGATAATCTACAAATACAGGTACGGAAAATGTGTGTCCCCGCCAGATGATAAGGGTGTCATCAAAATACCTTCCGCACCATAAAATAGAATCCACAAAAGGGTTAGAGATGGAATATATATATTTTTCCTCCCAACAAGCAGGTTTAAAATCCATTTCGGGAGCATCACGACATTTTCGTGATGAACACTCAGGCTCCACTACTACGTTACGTGGCTTTTGGG